>JAOTRQ010000010.1:2673629-2686195 GCA_028565875.1 Hoplisoma paleatum | reverse complement strand
GCCCAGTATCCACCACACCAGTCCAAAGAGAATAAAATACTAGATCAAGTTTTATTCTCTCAATTTTTATATATTTTCTGAATCCCTCTCAAAATTAAGGGTGCAGCTTAGATTCGGGTGCAGCTTATACTCGGGACAATACGGTAGTTATTCATTCAACTCATCTGTCTCGGCCGGCAAAGCAGGACGCGTCCCATTTGTGTCTTCAAGATCTCATCTTCATAACATTCAGTTCAGGAAGCTTCTTATTTTGGGTTTTGTTGTAAATAAGACTGAAGTGCATCCCAAACCGCACAAGTTTTAGTGCACACTAAGTGCTGGTCCCTTACGTCGGGGTGGACACTTTCATGTGAATACGACGCTTCGGAGGAAATGACGGGTGAACATTTTGGATGGAGCTTCTTTATTCCATCGAAATCTCCACCAGCTTTTGATAATGATAATGATCATAATGATATTTATGCTTTTGTTTACCCCGCTACTAATAAATAATTTAATTTATGTTGCTTTCATTTATACGAAGCCGGCGCCGGCGCTTCTGATTCGACGATAGTTGGTACGAACCCTTCCGTGAGTGTGACATCATTTGACACTGAATTGTGGGTCAGTTTAAGTAGATTTTTATTGTATGTGATTAGAAATAAAATAAGTTAATTAATAGTTATTAGCTATGACAAGACGACGACTCTTTCTTGTGTGTAGTCCACTGAAACTGTGTCTTTATGTCAGCCTATAGACAAATGTGTATGTGTATTTACCCGTTTCCAGTTGTTTCCGACTCTCGGGTCCCTCTGTGGGGCGCTACCGATCCCCAGAGTTACTCAGCAAATGTTTTTTACAGAGTAGGTTGCCAGATCTTTCTCCAACCCGTATTGCTCTGGGGATCTTGTGAATCTGTAGGACAATTTTACACATCTCCGTTCAACCTGGTGCAGGTTTTAGGACAGTGGGAGGAAATCGGCGTACCTGGAGGAAACCCATGCTGGCACGGGTTGAATGTGCAAACTCCCCCCTGGACCGACCCGGGAATCGAACCCGGGACTTCTTGTTGTGAGGCAACAGTGCTGAACACTCAACCACTGTGTTGCCAAATAGACGAACATATAAACTATTTATATAAGATTGTTTTTTTTTGCTTTGGATTTGAGTTCATTAAGAATAATGCAGTCGTTCTAAAACTGTAATTAGTTTTAACGTAATAATTATGTGATAGTTGGATAGTCGTCAAGGTCAAAAGACTTTGCAGACTGTGAGACCATAAATTTTTACTACACTAGTAGTAAACACACACTGGTGACACTAGTGAACACACACTAGAGGGCAGCAGTGAGCACACATGTGTGGCACGATGGGCAGCCCTAGCCACAGCACCCAGGGAGCAGTTTTCTGTGGCTTCTGTGCCAAAATGAATAGCACTCCAGTCGTGACGTGTTCGATTCTCAAACCGACAACCTTCCGATCACAAGCCCAGATTTCTAACCACCGGGACACGGCAGCCCCCCCCCCCACTCCCCCTTTTTAACAATTCTGCACTTGAAACGTAAAAGGTAAAACGTTACATGATGATCCACTTGGAGCTAGAACACAATTTTCCGTCATCCAACAACCGCCTTGCACAAACACTGCTCATGAGTTGAAGGTTGTTTACCATCGAGCCATCGGCACTTTCCAAATCTGATATGACTGTGTGTGTGCGCGCGCGTGTGTGTGTGTGTCTGTAATTAATTGTGCATTAATCAAGGAGTGCATCATCTGTAGGCAAATTAAAAATGCAAATGAAATATGAAGAGAGTATCAAAACACGTTAGACTGCTGATGACAAACGATCTACAAATCCTCCCCCCTCCCGATTATTTCTGCTGCTTTCTTATGTTTTAAATAATCGTTGTCTTGGTAATTTAACTGGAGTCATTTGTTACCGTGACATCTCTCATATATCTTTCCAACATTTTCCGTAGGGTGCGCGGGAGTAAACGTGCCCCCCCCCCTTTTAAAAATCCTTTCTCTTTCATTTCTTAAAGATGGGTGATATCTGTGTGGTGGTACGGAAGTGTAACACGGCCGGTCTGATCAGGAATATTAACTACGTGCTTCGGTTGAACGGCCGAAATGATTGTTCGAGACAGTCGGGTGCATCAAACACGATTACAAGCACGTGTGTTACATTTTTGATTGTATTGTAACTTGATCCTCTTTCCTTCGAACGAATAACACGGTAGTGTTAAAGTCGAGTTAGAGTCAAAACATCCAGCTAATGTTGGTGTTTTTGCCACAGTGGTGCACTGCCGGGATGCACACACACGTACACAACACCTGCTCGGGAGCAATCGACTGTATTTCCATCATCAGATGCACACAATTTAGCAGGACAAATGACAACTTGGGTGTCATTTTTCATGCTGTGGAAGATAAATTAGCGTGTAGGTTATGTGAGCGTTCAGGTAGCACCACGGATTGCCGAGGAGCGACGCTAGGCGCCGGTGCTTTACAGAAGTAAATAGGTTCGCAGATTGGAAAGATTGGAGCATCTGGCCAGGAGTGGAAGAGCAGCACCAAAATCATGCATCCAAAAAAAAGGGGGGTTGGGAAGTTTTGGAGGTTTGAGAACCCCCCCCAAACCCCCCACCCCCCCCATATTCCAAATGACCTGTGAAGAATACATGTCCATTCAAAGCCAGCAGGAGATGGACCCGCTATCTTCAGGCAATTACCCCGGTGTTCACAATGAGTTAAATGAAAGATGGCTGAATGATCTGACGGCTGGCAAATGGTAGATAAGAATCCGGTAGACATTATTAATGTGGATAGATCTATGTGCAAATAAGATGTATACGTCTGTCAATACCGCACCAGATAAGATTAAAACCTCATCCCTGGTTTTAATTACATGCTATAACCGCTGCTAAAATCATTCCCAGTCCTGTCCCTCAGTATCAGTCAAAAGTTTGCACATCCAGTGCAATTTTTCTTCACTTAAGTTCGACACATAAATCCCTGGACCACCTTAACCGGGAATCGAACCGGGTACTTGACATGGAGCAATAGTGCTAACCAGTAAGATGTAATGAGCGATGAGCTGATACAATAAAGACCTAAACAGGTCGGCAGTCTCACACTCACACTCATACATCGTGCACAAGTGCACAAGTGTCTCCAGTTGGACCCGGTTGCATGTGTTTGGACTGTTTGGAGAAATCTGGAGTACACCGAAGAGACTCATAGGGAGGGAGAACATGCAAAGTCCACACTAAGCCCCGCAATTTACTTGCTGTGAAGCTTGGCTACGCTTATAAAGTCCCAGTATAAGTTTGTTCAATAAAAACATTCAATAAACACAACAAGATGAACACGATGACCTTCTGATATCAGTTTGACACTCACGCCAGACTCTCCGTCGTGCTAGCAAAGACGATAAATCTACTGACCACTCGCATATTTTCGTTGCCCGTCTATTAATGCCTGACGCGAAGCATTAAAATGTTTCTGTTGTTTGATTTACACCCGACATTAAACAGGCCGCTGGAGACGAGTGAAACGTGCCGGTGAATAAGTTCTGTGTTTAACCAATTATAGATTGTAACGGTCATGAGATCGCTAGCATTAGCGTAGCACCAACGACGCCGTACATAGCGTAGGGTAGGTATAAATTAGCATCCCGCTATGGCGCTCTGGTATTGTCCGGAAGACCTTAAATCTCTATTCGTAGGTTTGACTGCTAGAATTTTGACATTTCGTTCCCCCCAAAGCTTTTAACCCTCCATCATGATCTTGATCATTTCTGCAGCCAAATACGTCCCGACGTCTTCCAGTTTCTTCCAGCAGGATGCGATGCACAGCCGTGATCGTGGAACCCGAAATCCACTTCCTGTCCGGTGCTGCACAGCGTTTCTTCAGCTCAGATCCATGACTGGAGGGGCCCCAGATGAGAAACCAGTGTGACCCTGGTATTACATTTCAGGAAGGACTTAATTAAAATCATGAGAAAATCCCTGAAGGTATAAACCAAAAGCTCCGTTCCGTGTCCCCCCCCCTTACCCCCCTCCACTCATTGTTGCCTTTGTTATGTACATATTGTCTTGTCTCATTATTTCCTCAGACGGTCTAAAGCTCTGATAATGATGGTGGGTCTACGGAGAGTCCAAAATATCATCCAGTCAGTTTGAAAAGGGCAACAAAAACGACACATTTAATTGATTCACTCGGAGTGTTTAACTTACCATGTTGGGGGGGAAAAATAAGTGACGCGTAGACGAAGTAAAGATGAACGTGATGCTCCAGGGATCCCGCCGACGTCTTATTTCATACACTACTGTCGATACAATCATTAAAATAAACAACAGGTTTTTTATTTTATTTTATAAAGCCAACGAGAACGTTTGGAGAACATCAGTAGTGAAAAACAAATCTGTTCCTATCAGTGACATTTTCAGCATTTTTGCAGATGCCTCGATCCAAACCAACGGAGCATCATGTTGAGCGATCGAGGGTTAAAGACCTCGCTCAGGCCTCGCTTAACCCTTGCCTAACCCGCACACTAGTGTGTCCAAGTCTACGTCACACCACTACACACAACATTGCCGTGCACTCATATACTAAGTGTTCGGTTTAGGACGCATCTTATAGCTTCACTTTTAACGATCTGTTGTTTTTAATCGTTCCCTTCGGTATGCATCTGCAGCCTATTTACAAAATCTGTTGTGATATTGTCATTGTATGGTAACTTCTACTGTAGTGTAGATGTGATAGAAAAAGTGCATGAGATGATTCTATGGTCAAAATGATGAAATGAATCGCTTATAAAATGATATGATAATGATAATAAAATCTCGCATGGCGCAGATAAAAAGAAACGTTACACTATTTTTTTTTATTTCGCGAATATGTAAAAATTCTTCATCGTTCTTCTGACCAGAAAACCTCATAATGAATCAGACGAAAGCATCAAATTATAAATTGATTAAAGGTTCGATACGCGACATGGAGAATCATGAAGTAAACAACGAAACGTTTTGTTTTATTTTGGTCTTTCTCGGACCCGTCGTTGTGCATGTGACAAATGGAATTCATGGCCTGGCGGTGGTGATTGATTACAACATCTAAATAGAATATATCACAATAAAAATGTGAATATTTCTCATATTTCTATGGTTGCCTAAGCAGTGGCACATGCAGCATGTATAACACAAGCAGCACTTTTCCCCATCTTTCGCGAAAGGGGGGCTTTTCTCCACGGGAAGTTCCTGCAAACAGAGCGCACCCACTTTTCAAACCCCATTTGTCTTGTTAATGTGCCCGACTGATTACCTGATTGCACTGGATGACTGTGGAGAAATCTGATTGCGTGAAATTATACAGAGCAGAAACTTTTGATTGGGAGGAATGGCTCTGGGATGCTCATTGGCACCGTTTGACGGAGGCCGCCATGAAATTTGGCCTCATTGATTTGGAATCAGTAAAAGTGCTGAGTGTAATTGTAATCAGAGTCAGTGTTCGCCCAGCGCCTCTATTTTAGATCCCAACTTCCTTGCTGTGCAAACTTTCGAGGCTCGAAACCTTAGCGATGGTGTTACATGACCTGTTAATTGTATGCTTCCAGACGAGTCGAGGTGAGGTCTTTTACTCACGGGTCATGTTCAGCCCGTAAAGGATTAGGGGAAGAAAAAGAAAAAAGAAATCTGTGCTGCCCAATGCTCACCCATTAGTGGTCAATCAAATGTGAACGTGCACTTGAAATGCAATTACAGGAGGTCTAATCAGATCACTGCGCTGCTTGAGTCCCTTCAATGGGTCAGCCATAATTTCTACATTTCAATTTCGAACTCTTTTCAATATAATTTCGGGGCGCAGTGATGGTAGAGCCAATGTAATACAGAATGTAGTGTGGGTACGTTGGTCTAAGGCTTGATCCTTTTAAAAGTTTTTTAGTCTTGGGTCATTGGAACTAAATCAATCAAACTGTATTTTCTAATTTCTAAATTTCTAATGTAATTTTTATTTTCAAAATTTATAATATACATTTTACCACTGCGCATGTAGGAATTATTCCTCACACACACTAGGGGGCAGCAGGGAGTACACATGCACGTTACGGTGGGCAGCCTTTGCGCCCTGGGGGTGTGTTAAAAGGTTCGGTACCTTGATCAAAGGCCACTTTTGTCGTGATGTGTCAACAACCTTGTAGGCAACCTTCCCGGTTACAAGCCCAGTTCTCTACCTGATAGGCCACGAGTTCTCTAAAAGACATTTAAAATGAAAAAAAAAATTATAATAATAATTTATAGCCGATTCCCAGACTTTGGTAGGCAGAAGCCGCACCGCTGAAAGGATTGTTGGAGTTTTACGGTTACGGCCGCCGTATTCAGGAGTCTCGGTGTATTTTATACGTGTTTCACGTCCTGCTGCTACTTCTTATTCGGTTTCTCATTGTCTAACTAGCGGACTTACTCGACCGTCGGACCACAACTCCCAGTATGCACCTCATCTGATCACCTGTTCGGACTCCCCCGACCACGTCTCAGCCGCGCCGCCACTTCCGCTATCAAAACTCTTGTGTTTGGTTTTAGTTGAGTGAAGTTGTGTTAATATTTCATGATGAGAAGTTTAGACAATAATAATGCTGAACACTGGACGTTATGTATTCTTTTTACCAACTGACCGACAGACCGGTACTGGTACAGTACCTGGTCCGCAACCCAGGGGTTGGGTACCATTGCTTTAGATACACAGCTCTCTATAGCACTGTGGGGTAGAAAAAGAGAATATATATATATATATATATATATATATATATATATATATATACAGTGGAACCTCAGTTAACGAACGCCTCCGATAGTGTCCAATTCCACCGCAGTCAAAACGGTACATTTTATCTTGTTTACTACTAAATGTTTTCTTATGTTTAAATGCTTTTTATGTTTATTTAACTTCATGTGTTCTGTATTATAACTTCTCATTTTAAAAACATTCCTGTATATCCTGTAATTTTCATATATTAGCGAGTTCACCGGGGCTGAGAACCAATTATTTCTAATTCCTTTATTTCTTATGGAGAAATGTGTTTCTGATAGTGAACATTTCGGATACCGACCGACCTTTCGTAACGGATTGTGGTCATTACAGGTTTCCACTGTATATCACTAAGTAACTCTGTGGATCAGTTTCCGGTCTACAGAGCGCCCAAGAGTCGGATGCAACTGGAACACCGTATAAAAGCAAAAAGAGTTCACAACCTATTTACAGGAGCGCTCAACGTTTCTAATGAACTGAATTTAGATGAGAAAACAAGAGTTCTAGTTCGTACACTTATGAGATACAACAGATTGTGTGCCACCTCCTCAAAACATGTCAGTATGCGAATTGGCCGGTCTGTCGACTCTAGGTGTGAGTACGAAGGTGAGTATTAAATGTGTGAAATGTGAAAAGATCTTTTCTTTTCCAGTTTATTTGTGTTCTTTGAAAGTTCCGGCTTCATTTTAAGTAGGATTCGTGGTCATTTGAAATAAAACGACCAATCCTCCAGGATCGGGACACACCCGAAAACACACAGAGGTCTATTTTATTTATTGATTGTGCATTTTAACGTCATGTTTTAAACCCCGGGTCGTATCCATGACGGGAAACGTGCATTATTCATCACAGAACCCGGGACTTCATGCTGTGAGGTCACAGCGCCCAGTTCTCTAACCACCAGGCCACGGCTGCTCGTCTTTACAGATACGTTTCTCAGATCCTCATGTAACTGGTCTCGCTTGTGGCTCAATGAGCTTTGGTTTTGCCATTCAGCAGAAATAATAAGCATTGATTTTCATTTGCTAATTCATTTATAATGAAGAAGATCATCAGTGGAGAATGAAGTACATTATGACCAGCGGAGGCCATTGTGTGTTCACAGCTCTATCACGAGTCTCATAAAAATCTATAACAGCCAGTCGTCTCTCGCACTTCATTAATTAACTTTCCATTGATCGGCTGCTCCTCACTTTTATTTTTCAGATTACTACCATCAGAGCTCCCCCCCCCCCTCGCCGCAGACATTTCTCAAGACTGTTGGAACCAGAGTTACCGTGGTAACTCAAACATGTATTTCAAAATGACTGAGTATGACGAGGATAGAATATGTGTAGTGACACCGCTTCCATAAACTGTACTGATTATGTCATATTAAAGTTATAAAAAATCCCAATGATGGGTGTAGTTAACCTCGTCGACATCTCTCTGGCCTCGGGGTCAAAGGGGCCCATAAAAAAGCCCTATTCATTTTTTCCGTAAGTGTAATAATCTCTATGGGTGCAGTTACCTCTATGCCTGCTAGTTTGAAAAGTGACCTGCTGCTTTATAAGTGACAGGTTATTACACATGAACAGATTCTTTATTCCTTCAACAGTTCCACGATCCCAGTAGCACCGCCAAAATGCTCCCGGGAGAAAGAAAAAAAACGACGACCATCATGGGAGAGTGTGACGGAGTGAACGTCGTTGGAGAGTGTGACGGGGTGAACGGTGGGAGAGTGTGACGGGGTGAGACGTTGTTGGAGAGTGTGACCGGGTGAAACAAGTCTGTCTGTCTTTTTTTGGTCCATCCATCCATCCATCATTCACCTAGTTATCTACCTACCTACCTGTCTGTCTGTCTATTTACACACACACACACACACACACACACACACACACACACACACACACACACACACACACACACACACACACACACAAACGTACTTCCTGTGTAATGTGTCCCAGGTTCTATAGCGCCATTATTCCTTATTCCCCGGCTTTAATTGACAGCAGCTGGTGCCGTCTCGATGCCCATATAAATAGGCTGCTGTAACTGCTCCATATACAACACACATAAAACAGTACCGTTCTGCTGAAGCTCATTTAATTTGCCTACTTTGTGTAGGTAATTGTGTTCACCCTAAAAAAGAGTGAGACCCCCCATCCCCCCCCAAAACAAAAATCCCTGCCAATAATAAAAAGCTGATCGACACCGTCCACGGTTGAGTCCACGAGCTTGACTTCACCATGAGCTCAGGTCAGGTGTGCTAAGAGAATCCTGCAAGTCTTTGGTCTGTATACTCGGCAGCTCCGAGCTGAGATTTAATTCTCCATCCAGACCCTCTACAGTACTAAACGAATGATGGAACGTCGCTCTATGTATATTCAACACAGGAGATACTTTCATATGTCTGCTTGATTAAATTCCCGCTGGATTTACTGGAGCTTTTTTTTTTACGTCAGTCGTTTATCATAAAGGTTTCCGTTCCGCTCGTACGGCAGGGACGAGAATCGGGAGCTTCATAGAGCGCCTGCACCACGGCGACGCCTTCGAACCCCATGACAGAAGCCACCCCCAGTCAGCTGAATGATTGCATTAAATAAAGGGTATGCAAATATTTATTTATTAGATTTCTTCTGCTTTATAGGCATGTAATTTCCAGCAAACATTAAATGTTTAATGAGCTAGAAGATTGGAGAGGGAATGAGAAGTGTGAGGAAGCAAGACCTAGTCATATCGCTGTGTGTGTGTGTGTGTGTATATGCGTGTGTGTGTGTGTGTGTGTGTGTGTGTGTGTGTGTGTGTGAAATCCCTTCAATCAGAGCGTGTCATTTGACCAGGCTAATCTCCTTCTCTTACAGCTCATTACAACTGTGTTTGTCCAAAACAATGGCTCCAAGTAATGAAAAAGACTGCTGGGAGCCGGAGCTGATTGGAAGGTAATAATAAAAAAAGAAAACGGCATCACACACACACACACGCACACACACACACACACACACACACACACACACACACACACACACACACACACACACACACACACACACTTTTACCAAAATATACAAACTTTTACACAAACAGATGGTTTCCTTTGCACTGTAAGATACTGATCTTATTCTGAACAAATTATTATTTCCCAGCACTGGCTTTTGTCCCACTGCCAGAGGGGGAGCAACATAGATGAAAAGGTTATCACTTGCTGGCTCCAACAGACAACATCCATTTGCACTCTACATTATGCAAACTCATTTCTCACCTGAGGGGTTTTTCCCACTTGGTGGTGGTAACTATGAAAGGTGAATTATCTCTATCTAGCTTGTTTTTTTCCATGGACAATTCAGCACAGAGCTGGCATACCATGCTCACCATGTAGACACTGACACACAGGCACAAAGGAACTGAAGAAAGAAAGACTTTATGCCAATTTTGCTTCAGCTCCTGCCTTTGGGTTTACATAAAAACCATGGGACATATGGATAGGACTGGTTTGATGGTACTTGTTATTGTTCGTTTATGGCCTGCTCTACATATTAAGGCAATACATGCAGAGGAACATCTGGACATCAAAGCAGGATTTGATGATGTGTGACAGGATATTGATTATAACCAGCAATGTTTATGTACAAGCAAATGCATAATAATCTACAAAATATAAAGCTGAAACATTTTTTAAATATTAAATAATTTTAATATGTGAACAGTGATCAATCCCAGATCTTACAAAACATATTTTATTTTTTGCACATAAACATTATTTAAAACATTTTTTTAAAGGATGGATGAATGCATGGATGGGTCACGGTTCCAGTTTTACTTGGCTTTACCCTGAACATGTGTCATGACCTGTAGGTTTCGGGAGCACGTAGGACTTGGTTTGTGGCCTTTATCTCCACCAATTTACAACAAATGAACACCCCTTAACTTACATTAACAAAGTCTAAAAAGATAAATTAATAATATTGTAAGTGTAGTCAACTTGCAGTAGCAATACACCACAAGACAGTACATAGCTGATTTAGAATGACAATGAATAACATGAATCGGTTTGACATGAATCAATATTCACTTTAAATACCAGAGGGAAGCAGCATAAGACTGTTATTCATGCCTGGTTGCCAGATTTGGGCTTTTCAACCAAATTAGTCTTTATTCATATTCATTAGGCTGTTTCACACAGTTTTAACTACCTCAGAAATAAAATGTATTTTCATTGTTTAGACAAATGAACAATAATCACACATATATGCATTTTGTAGAAGAATAAACAAACAAAACCTTAATAATTTTTTGAATCCATGCAAATTGAATCATATTGCAATTTACGTCCCCAGTGTTTATGCACATAAACTGTTATATTTAGAAAGCAGTGCCTCAGTCTATTCCACAATTATTGTCAACCCTGATAAAAATCCCAGGAGTACATGGGGTTAAATACAATTTACAGTTTGGTTAATTAGCTTAATCTCACAGTGGGAAAAAAATCCATGCCAGTAATTAAAGTAAGTTTTTTTATATATAATAATTTTAAACAAATGTGTGTATGCTTGAATTGATTGGCATTTCAAATTCTTAGACATAAAATACATTTTCAGTCACTCAGTTTAATTGCTTTGTCCTGCGGCAAGAAGTGTAGCACAGCCCATTACACATATAAGAAAACTACACATCCCAAGAGTGACAATGCTCATTATTGCTAATGTGACTCTTGCTATCAACCCATCTAGTAAGGACAGCTAAGATACCCAGGTTTGTTTTTTAGAAAGTTCAATGTGTATTTTAGAAACTTAAATGTGTATAAAATCTCACTTTTTTTTTCTAACTTTTCTAATATTGTGTTGATTCCAAATTTGCTGATCTATACACAACATATCCTTACACTTGCCAAATTATGATGATAAACTGTTCATCTGCTAACCAATGGTATGAAAAAGAAATAATAATTGTTATTTAACTTATCTAACTTAACTTGGCCATCTATGCTGAAACTAAAACATATGACTCACTAAGAGGAGTATATTGTTGTTTTTTCTTTGTCATGGGAGTGACTAAAAGCGCAAGGTTGCCTCTGTCTACTTTTTAGGTAGTTTATACTATGCAATCTGATAAGCATAAATCACATTCTCATATCAACTATTTGGATTCACATCATTATTTTTATTTTCACCTGTTTCCATTTGTATCTGACCCTTGGGTGCTCTGCGGACTGCAACCGAGCCTAATCGGTGCTTCTGCAGTGTTTATACAGAGTAGGTTGCCAGGTCTTTCTCCAACCCATAGTTATATAGTAATGCATTATGAAACCCATAGAAACTGTGTATCTACATGACAATTTTTACATCTACAATCGACCTAGTGTGTGTTTTTGGGTTGTGAGAGGAAGCCAGAGTAGATGTGGACACATGTGAAACATGCAAACTCCATACAGAAAGCCGCCAGGTCAACCCAGATTTCAAACCCGGGACTTCTTGCTGTGAGGTGACAGTGCTAACAATTAAGCCACCGTGTTTCCCACATCATTATTACTACCTCTAAATTAACACCAACATCGACAGACCATAAGAGTGCACTGACATCAATAGCTAGTCTGTTTTAAACTCCCCTCTCCCCAGACAGTAGTGATTTAAAATGCTTTATCACTTTGCCACCTGATGAAATGTAATTTTATATTAACATTTTTACCAGATTTAACAAAGATGCCATTCTAATCTGACAGATGAGAGAGAGAGAGAGAGAGAGAGAGAGAGAGAGAGAGAGAGAGAGAGAGAGAGAGAGAGAGAGAGAGAGAG
>JAOTRQ010000010.1:2622488-2635014 GCA_028565875.1 Hoplisoma paleatum | reverse complement strand
GCAAGTCCTTGCGAAATTCCATTGGTCCTTCGACTAGTCGACCAATGGAATTTGGCCGACTAGTAATTTTTTCGGTCTACCAACGAATAATCGATTATTTGCGGACAGCCCTAGTAGAAATACATTAGATTTTATTTTAAACTGTTCAAAAACTTCCGCTTGGTTATAAAAAATAATTGCAAAACCCCTTGAATTCGTATCTGATGGTAATATAACAATTAACAGCTGAAAAAGGTTATACCATCTGTACAGTCAACCTTTGCAACATGTCACAACATGAATAGTTTCATTGTATTGTAACCTGATTCTGAATACAACAGTTCGTTTTCTTTGCTGTTATATTCAGCTGAAAATTAAAGAAGGCTAAAGGTCTGTAGATAAATTTAGGTTATAGTTCTTTTTGAAGGTGTTTTGTGACTAAATTACCATCACGGATTCCTAACATTGAGTACCTAAGCATTGTGCTACTACACAATGTTTAGGTACTCAATGTTAGGAATCCGTTCATTTCAAATTTATTTTTCAATGAACGTTTGTAAACAGCAGCAATTGTTGTTTGTACATTCGCTAAACATGTATATTGCTGAATAAAAGTTTAATAAACATTTAATATTTTACATAATTTATAGCACAGTTTTAGAACATGTTCATTTAATTGGACCAGCCAGATGTAAGGACCAAAACGATCATGTCCTGATGTGGTCTGATTAACTGGATTTGACTGCAATTGTGTTAACTAGCTAATTTGAACTCATTAAAGATAACTTTTGTAAACCACAAAACTTTACATTTAATTCTTGCTAGTAATTTGGCTTCAGTTAATCATCTACTGCACTCACTAGTAATTTCAGATTTTCAGTTATCTTTTTTTGTGTCATCACTGCGGAAGCCTTTGCCATTTCAGCAGCTTATAATTTCCAGTTTGGTTTTTCCTTCTACAATAAAATATTTAAGCAAATATGCTCTTAATCAGGAGAATCTATGGAACAACTGATTTTACCTAGTATTTCATAAATGTGCCATGACGGCCACCTACAACATTTGCCATCTTTGTACCTTAAATTGACAACTGACAGCAGATATAGTCCTCACTTATTTTATGTTGAACATAATCATTTTTAATCAATGTTTAGATTACTCAGAATGAACGGCATGCACGGTGCAATTGTTTTAGTTTTCATTACTCTACTATATCTTCAAGTAAATTATTTGCTTTGTCTGAATATTGCTTCTATTAAAATAGTGATTTAACAAGTTCGGGTATTTGCTTTTTTTTTTTTTTTTTTTTTTTTTACACCAATGTATATTTCTGATTGGCTTCCGATTCCATATCTTTCTTCATCAAAAATAACAATGCTAACAAAATCTCACCTCTCAACCTCGGAACGCAGAGCGCCTCTTAAATTCTTTTCCTTCTGGGAGTCTGTAATAAAACAAATGAGTAGCTGGTCACTGATATAAAATGTTACTGGCTCATCAATAGCACCTGTGACAAGGCGCCTAATTGTGTAGCATGGTCACCACACAGCTAGAAGGTGGGGCGGTCTGGGTCCTCTCTGTTTGGAAATTGGATGTTTAGTGTGAGGTGTGCAAAGGGGAAACCATTGCTCTCTCTAAAATAAAAAAAAAACATTAAACACAGACTAAAGTTGCCCAAAGAGGACACAAAAAATGATTTCTGGAATAATGTTCTTTGTGTAGATTAGTCTAAAAGTAAAAAAAAAAAAGGAAGAAAAAAAGACATGTTTGGCGTAACCCAAATACAGCATTCCCAGAAAAGAACCTTATACCAACTATGAAGTGGAAATGTCATGATTTAGGAATGCTTTGCTGCAGTAGGACATGGAAATTTTACCATTACAGAATCCAACGTGAATTCTATTGTGTATCAGAGGGTGCTTGAAAATCATGTGAAACCATTTGTAATAAAATTTAAAGAAAACTGAAAACCAAGAAGTCCTAAAGTCAACAAATAACAAAACTAAATGCATTTATTTGTCATTACACATATACAGATGTACTGTAGAACGTAATGTCTCTCTTCGCATATCTCAACTTGTCTGGAAGTTGGGGTCAGAGCGCAGGGTCAGTTTTAGCACGGCGCTCCTGGTGCAGACAGAGTTGTAAGTCATCGCCCAACACTCTACCCAATAGGTTACCAAGTCCTAAAATGTCGAAAGTCAAAGACCACATCTCAATCCAATTTAGATGCTGTGAAATGACTTAAAATGGATATGTACATTCAAAAAACTCAAACATCTCACAGCTGCAAGAATTCTGTGTCGAGGAGTCAGGGTTCTGAACATTCTTCAGATCAATTGGTAGAGATTGGTAGATGGCTACAACACTAAAAACTTAATAAAACTGAAATACATTCAAGTGAATTGGACTTACAAAAGTTGCAAATCTTTTACTTGCAAAAACTGCATCGAGTATACAAGCATTGATCATCAATAACTTTGGCATATTTCTTTTGTAATATTTCTCCAGGCTATCACAACAGCTTGTCAAGTCAAGTCAACTTTATTTATATAGCGCTTTTTCCAATAGATATTGTCTCAAAGCAACCTTACAAAATGCAGGACGAACATAAAACCCTGTCGAGCAAGCCGAGGGCGAAAAAAAAAACTCCCTGAAAAAATTACAGGAAGAAACCTAGAGAGAAACCAGACTCAACAGGGCCCATCCTTCTTGGGAAAAAAATTTAAAGTTATAAGTATAAATATCATAAGTTTCTATGACCAAGAACCCCCAGGCTCTGCGCCTTTGTATATATTAATCAAAAGCCTGAGAAAATAAATATGTTTTCAGTCAAGACTTAAACATAATCACAAATTATTTTAGTTTTAACAAGAAATAGTAAAATAATACTTTATTACTATACTGTTGTGTATCATTATGTGTATGCGTAGAGAAAAACATGCAGAGCAAAATATGATCTATTAAGGAAGACGATAACATTTTGAGGTACAGTAATGAAAACTGGGTTGCCAGATTTGTGTGCTTTTCAGCCAAGAATAACCTTTCAGTCATACATTTGTCAATGGGTTGGATGTGGTGAGAGATGGGCAACCAGAATAAATATCAGCTGCTTTAGAAAACAATAGTTCTAATATTTTATAAGAATGTTTGCAGCCATGTATGTATGTATTGTATAAGTGATCAAAACTAAAACCTAAATTCTTTTCTTCTTCACCAGCTTCAGCCTCCGCCCCATCTACACCACACATGCCCTCCCCATGCCCAGCCTTCCGAAAGGGGTGGTCGGGTTTTCAGCTTTGATTTCCGTCGACAGCGGGCAGGCCGTGGCACTGTTGGCAGCGCTCCCTGTGAGCAGCATGGTCGCCACCTGCCTCCTCCACCTTCTCGCCAGCTCAACTACATCCAGGTAGACTTGGAAGCTGGAGCCTCCAGTTGCCCGGGACACGGAGGAAGCGGAGCCAAAGTGCCACAGAGACCACCTCCAATGAAACAGCGTGGCATAGCGGCAGCGGTGATGCCTCCCTCTCGACACGGCGAGTGCTACGCTGTGATCGACCTGCAGAAAACTGCTGCCATGTCGAACCTTCAGAAAGCCCTGCCTCGCGATGACGGTACGTCCAGGAAAACCCGCCACAACAGCACCGACCTGCCTCTGTGAGACGAAAAGACAAACGCAAGAGAGAGACAAAGGTGGAATTATGGGTAAGAGGAGAAAAGAGTGCAAATGGTGGAGCTCTGATGCTGGTATCATTCTCACCATTATGTTGGAGTCTCAATGCCCGCACTCATAGTTAATGCCAGTACTTTGGAATACCAGTAAGGCAGAACAGCTATAAGAATGATTTACGTTTTTAAATGTGGTCCATAATTGTATTAGCTGAGCCAACTGGTTACATTTGGTACATGCGACTATCAAGCATAACATAAATCAACCCCATCTTTTACCAGATGTTTCAATTTATATCTTTTTGTATTCGTTTACAAGAAAGGTGTGGTGTTTTCTACATAAGGTCGCAAGTTTTCTAGCTATATAGATCGACATAGTACAAAATTCTATTTACAAAACATCCTTGTTATTGATTTTATAGCACATTACACTTCCAGTATACTCAATTCAAATACACTTTAAAAATAGCTGGGCTAAAACATCTAAAATTGGGTTAATCGGAACCAGTTTGCACGCTTGTTGTTAAGTAGTCGATCCGTGCATATGTCTTGATGTTTACGATACAACATTTAAAAGCATTCATTGTTCAATATCGATCTTTCGACCTTTCTCGCTTGTCGCTAATATTGGAGAGTAAACACAAATGTGACAGAACTCTCAAAAACTCGATGGCCTCCCAGCGCTGCGGCAGTGAATTACTTTACTGTAAATATGACCTCAATGCAGAAGTGTAAAAGTAAAATGAGTGACAGCGAGGAAACAACATCTTGCGTCGCGTCGATGCAGAAATATAAATAGGCATCAAAGATCCAGATTGGTAAACTTCTGTTTGAAGGTGAACAATAGTTCTGCAAAGAGGAGGAGGAGACGTGAGGATATACCCACGCAATATACCCACCTCAAATACAATCTGGTACCCTGTGTAACCTGAAGTACCTAAAAAATGCTTCAATAAAATAGATCAGAAAAGATAATAAAGAAAAAAGGCATACATTTTCAGCCTGGTTATAAAATATAATAGCCCAGCATTTTTAGTGTACATTTAATTACCAATCGATTTATTATTCAAAGGTGATTTGTTGTTGGAATTGTTAGTGATAAATCCATTAATTTTATTACATTTAATTAAATTAAGATTACAATCACATTACACAATGTTGTTCTGTTTCCCCCCAATAGCCACAAATATGTAAGTGTTTTCTCATGAATATAAACAAAGTACAAAACTAGGAACTTGGAGCTTGTATTTATGTAAATTTCTTTCTGGGGGAAAAAAAACTGTGCAAAGCATCATGGACATATGCAGAGAGTAGGACATTGATTATTTTGTATGTTTTAATAGAAAATGCCATTCCATGAGCCTTGACTAGGCAAAACGTATTTATCTTTAATTTATTTCATTTTATTATGTGTACTTATGCATTTTAGCATTAATATATTTGCGTACTTGTTATTCGACTCTTATTAAGAAGAGTAGAAAAATATGTAAGATGTTAATTGTCTTAAAAAGAGGTACAGCGCGATGAGGTAGATCACAAAATCCAGCATGTCGTTATTATTATGTCAAATTTTAATGCAATTTAATGTTCAATAATTATATTTTAGTTTCATAGTGTGCCAAACAGATGAATATAATACTGAATTTGTGTGCCAATAGCAAACATGGATTTCAGGGCTAAATATTAACAACAGCTAAGAAATAAAATGTGGTTGGTACTCTATAGCTCCAGAGTACCAGCTATCCAGGGCTATCGGTGATAATGATGTAGGCATCGTTTTTTATTTTTACACACCAGCGTCAGATTTTCTGTTTTGCCACCACTTTGGTTGTATTACAGAATCCTTGTCAACATTCATTTTAATTTTCCACCTTTTCTGGATGTTTTTTTTTTATTTAGTGTGATCATTTTTACAAATGTATGTGCAGATATAGAGTATTTTTGCACTCTATCTTAAATATACTCTATCCTAATATTGTCTAGAGATAACTTGATGTAAATGAGGGGAAAGGTAAAAAATATGTTGTTACTGTTAGATGTGTTGCCCATAGAATAGGAACATATTAAAATTCAATGGAGCATGGAGCAAACTCTCCAAAATGTTACAATAATTGTCAGACTTGTATTAAAATTTGTGCCTCTCTATCTTTAAGATAAAACTAAGGCATAATCTTTTTTTCCAGATAGTTAAAGTACTATTCTAGAACTATTTTACTAGAAGGGAACTGGTTCAAGCCCCACCAGCTTCATATTGCCTGTGTTGGGTCTCATGGCCCTTAATTCTAAAATTGCTTGTATAGTAAAGTTATTTTGAATAAAGCAATAAGTAATATAAATATTCATCTTTTTAAGATATATTGTGACCACTATAACTGATGAAACATTCAATACCTTAGCTAGGCTACCTTAGGGACAGAGGTATCATATTGGGTAGAGCTTTGGGCTTTCAACCGGTAGTTTGGGGGTTGAAATCCAGGTTCTCCTACATGGCCACTGCTGGGTTCTTGAGCATGACCCTTAACCCTGTGTGCTCCAAGGGTGTACGATGGCTGGCCCTGTCATAGCACTCATAACTAACATACATATATATGTGTGTCATTCATTCATTGTGTGCAATATCGCACTAATAATTGATTACCACTTAAATGACTTGGAGCAGATCTGTAGTTAGTTAGTGTGTCCAACAGTGTTAAAACGTAACAGGCATAAAATATGTGCAAGTTAGTGAATGTCCGACTGTGTCGAACTCGTATTGAATTGTCACCCTGTCCAAGGTTTTTTTGTTGGTGCCACTGTACTTTAATTTAAAGTAATAAGTAAAAATGAAGTGATGACATCTACCTCAACCCTGTAAATTATCAGCATTAAAAATGTAGCCAAGATAATAAAGAAATTTCACTAACACACAAAACCACAAAAATGGCTCAGATTGCTCATATGCATGTGGTTCTGTTTTGCACCTAATTATTTACTAAATTTTCTGAGCTTTATATATGGTAGTCATAACCGATACCCCCCAACACACGCACACGCACACTCACACACACTCACACACACACACACACACACATTAAATGTTACATAGCCCCAACAATATAATTACTACTCAGCTATAAAGGTGCTGTGTTTCTGAAACTTGTGTGAAAAGAGTAGGTGTTATGTTAGTTGAGATAGAGATTTAGACTGGAGTTTTAGGACTCTAGGACTGGCAGCCATACTGGACTGATTATTCTTTAAATGTGTCTATTCATCATCTAGTTTTACCACCACTTAATCTTATGTAGGGTCACGGTGGGACTTACACTTGGCAAATCTATTTACTTTTTCTGCTTTTAGCAGATGCTTTTATCCAAAGCGACCTACAGTTAAATTGAAGCTATTTTGAGCGTTCGAGGGTAAAGGGCCTTGCTCATGGGCCCAACGTTGGCAGCTTGGTGGTAGTGGGGCTTGAACGACGACCTTCTGAGCTCTAGCCCAGTATTTGAACCACTAAGCTGGTTTTACCAGGGAATTGAACCCAGCTTTTCTTTTTATTGCTTCTAGGCAATGACACTTAACCCCTGAGCCACCGTGCCTCAACACAACAATCCTGTTACATAAAAATTGATGAAATAATATTAACCTATTCAGAAAATAACTACAAAAAATGATTTTATCTCTATCACTACAATGAAGATATATTTAGAAGAACATTGTTTTGATGACTTAAATTAAACTATTAATACATAATTCCTACTAAAACATTGAATACAATCATTTCACTCCAGTATGGCTGCTAGAGGGTGAAGCAAAACGAAATCAACATTACACACACTCATACAGTACACTACAGTGCTTGTAAGCACGCTTTAAGAATGCGATGAAACTATTTAAACACTTTTGAGAGAGTCAAAGTAGTTTTAACATCTATATTTTTGGTATTATAGTGAGAAAAACATTTTGCAATAACAGCTACAGGAGTCATATCAGTGTTCGTCCGAGTTATTCGATTGTACAAGTTACAAAGTTCGTCAAATATCGAAAAGGTCTTAATTAGCACTGGTCCCTCTGTTGTTTTTAGACCTTGATAAATGTGCTGGTGAAAAAAAAGCATTTATATTAACTGTAGGATAAAAGGGATTGTGCATAACCAGACTGTGCCATTGTGACTTTTTGCCAAACAATCATTTAAAGCTACATATTAATAAAGTGTGTAAAGGTATTAAAGGTTTAGTGAAACATATTTGAGAATTCTGTGCTATGGTTTAAGACCTTTTTGGATTGTGAATATTTTTTAGGGCTTTTCACATTTACCATGCTTTTTATTTTATTATTTATCAGGGTAAATGTAAAGTAGCTCTTTGCTGTGAATCTCATGGGTTGTGTTTTAGACCCAGGATAGTTGCACTGAAAATATAAATAGAATAACAATGATCCCACCGTCGATGTACGACTATAAATTTGACAAAGAAATGTTTAATAATAGTTTTGCATTTACACCGTGTCTTAATCTTTTTCTTTTGCATTGTTCACAAGACAACTATGTACCTCTTATTTGATGCAATGTCATAGCTGGGATTTTAATTCAAGTTCTAATTCCAATTCTCATCTGATCCTGGGATGAATTTCTATCTGAAGAAGGGAACAACTGAGAACTGAGTGCCGTACTAGCAGTGGGGCTTTATATTTTGTCATAATAAGGCTTAGGCAGAGCTCACTGACTGTTACTGCAGTGTGAATGAGTGCCAAATGTGAGTAAGAATGATCAAGAGCGGCTCACACATGGACTCTTATATATTATAACTGAGCTAGTTGGGCTCAAAGTTCTATGAACTACTTACTTTCTGTACGAATGTAACACAGGTGGACTCGTAAAAAGCGATTTACACTCAATGTTTCTATCCTCGCTAATGAAAAAAAAGTGTTGTTTTGTCTTGAAATTTCCAATTTTCCCAGTTGGTTTCTTTGTATACAGTATTTACATTTTCTTGTAAGTATGTATTTCTGTGCGTGTACATATTTATGGCTATGCTGTGGCAGTCGGCTTCTCCCGTGTTCGTTTACGCAACACAATACTTTTGCCACAGCTGGTGAACGGTAGGATGAAGAGTTCAGTTCATTTCATTCAATGGACAATGCATCGTCATCTCTGTCTGAAGAGATGAGATCTCCGGTAGTCTGTTGTAGTTGCAGTCCTGATCTTTTCCTTCTCCCTACAATGCAAAGCAGGCATGCCCCATACTGAATGTTCTTTTCGATCGTATAAACCTTTTAAGAGGAAGGCTTGTACAATACAAATGAATGTGATTCAATGTAATGTCAATATTAAAACTGAAACTGTAAAATATGTTTTAATGTATTATTACAAGCCAATTAACATTTACGTTTTCAGCTTTTAGCAGAAGTTTTTATTTAAAGTGACTTAGTTACACTTGATCAGCATTTTTGACCAATTTAGAGTTGAGTGCTTTGTTCAGGAACTAAACAGTGGCAACCTGGTTGTAGTGGAGCGTAAACTGGCAACCTTCTGATCTCTAGCTGTGTACCTTAACCACAAAGCCATTACAGGTCCTTCAATATTATGCCAGTAATTATCAGATAAATAGGAGAATGGCATCCAGCTTAAACATGTATTGACATTTAGGCGCCAACACCACAATCGAACAGGACTGATGCAACCGTGGAAAATAATTGGCTATCTATTGCCTAAAATCTAATTGTTTGCTTGTTTATTAGTCATATTTTACACACTGGTTACATTAATGCCAGACTCGGGATTTATTAATTACACAGTTAAGCCTAATCAGTTCTATTTGCATTTTCAGCATTTACCAGATGAAATCTAAAAGTCTGAAATGACTTTTTGAGCAATTAAGGGTTAAGGGCCTTGCTCAAGGGCCAAACAGCAACAACATGACTTGTACTGACAACTTTATAACTAATTTAGTGCCTTAAAGGCACATTAAACAACTTTCTTGCACACTATGTAATATAAAAGCAATGTAAACATTTCAAGGCTTATGTTAGGTTTATGTTTTTTTCTGTTCTGTTTAATACAAATATTAAATACCTGCCTATTTTATTACACGTAGTCATTAGGGACAAGACACCATTTGATCATTTGTTTTCAATATTTTATTATGAAAAAATGTTGTTTTGTTGAGTTATTTGATGAAAAAGACAATCTTACAATACAACAAAGTATTGCATAGTAAAAGAGTTTATTGTTAAACACTGGCACTGTACAAAATAATCAGTAATGATGTGTGTTAGTTAGGAAGAGTCACTCTGAGGATCTTTATCTCATCGACAGGACGATCCTGACTGTTCGTTTCTGCCAAACCGATTCGATTAAGAACACTGATGCCTTGACAAACTCTTCCAAATATCGTGTGTTTACCATCAAGCCACTGTGTGGGGGCCAAAGTAAAAAAAAACTGACTGCCATTTGTGTCTGGGCCTGCGTTGGCCATGGCCAGAATTCCAGCACCTGCATGAAAACATCAACCCATGAACATTTATTAGTCTGTCATTAATTGTGAAAAGACGAAGCAACACTCAACCATTCATAATATAGTAACATGTTCTGGTGGTTCTTACAAACTTACATGTACTTTAGATCACCAAGTCATATCACTTAAATAAATCTTCAAAAAATAAGTCTGATCATGGTAAGCTTTGTAAGGATCGGTACAAAAGCTTATAAATAAGTCTCTTTAGTGTCACAAAAGCTTTTTTTTAGCTTGCCAACAGTTTGGATTTTACAATCAAATTTTATACTCTGTGTGTCAAATTCAAATTTTATTTTATTTGTCATATACAGATATACAGTACAATGAAATGTTTCTCTTCGCATATCCCAACTTGTCTGGAAGTTGGGGGTCAGGGCGCAGGGTCAGCCGCAGTACAGCACCCCTGGAACAGACAGGGTTAAGGGTCTTGCTCAAGGACCCAGCAGTGTAGCGGAGTGTAGCAGAGCCTGGATTTGAACCCCCAACCTTTGGGTTCCCAGTCCAACGCTCTACCCACCAGGCTACACTGTCCCTTTGGCACTCTGACAGTTGTCAGAATGCCATGTTCTACATAAGCACAAATACCCGAAAAAGTCTGTTAAAACCTTAAACCAGCAGTTAAGAGTTCAGAAACTTAAAAGTAGTCCTTAGTTAGATTTCAGTAATCCAGAGTGAGAAGATAAGAGTCAGTAGTCAAGTGTCAATTCATGACTCAAACTACTCAATAAACTACATAAATCAGTGGTTAGGTGTCAGTAGAATCCGTTCAGAAAACAGAAGTAAATTGAAAGAATGTGAGTTAGCAGCTATCGTTGTCAGGAGTTTAGAGTTAAAATCAGTAATTGGGAGTAATGAGTACTAGCTTGTCTGTAGTGAGGTGTCAGTAGTTAAAAGGCATAAAGCAACCATAGGAAGTCACTTATTAAATGTTAAGAAATTGCACTGAGTAGTTAGTACTCAGTAGTTAGGATGACTCAGTAGTTAAAATGAGTGAGTAGTTAAGATAATTCAGTAATTAGGACTCAGTAGCTAAGATGGTGTCAGTAATTAGGACACAGTAGTTAAGACGAGCCAGTAGTTAGGACTTAGCCTGGAGAAGAATACATACTGATTGGGGGTACCAGGAGGTGAGCGGGTGGGCAGGCTGCGGGTCTCCAGTCTCTCCTCAGACACAGAGTTTCTGCTCACTGCCTCCCAATCAGTCAAACCCCTGAGCTTTCTAATCAAGGGCTTGCTGGGTGATCTGCATGAACACACGAGTTCCATTTAAACACAAACGAAACTAAGAATAAATTGTGAAGAATGCACTAAGCATAGGACACTCCAAAATCAAAACAGCAGCCAATTATTTCATCATGCTCACTGACCTGAGTGCTGTGATCTTATTATTGTTTTATTCATAATCCCTGAAAAATAGCTATTTGTGTATGACATAATTCTGCAGTCTTTTTTATTGTTTTTTTATGCCCAACAACAATGCCAATCACATCTGTGAAGATTTCTTGTTGTCCAATCTCTAGTAATAACCCAAGAAAAAGCAGAAAATAAATGAAATGTTGAAATTACATTTTTTTTGTTTTTTGTAATTGTAATTAATTTTAGTGTCTCCACGTACCCAACTGCATCACACTTCCGCTATACTGACGCTGACCAGCATACCCTGACTTAGGTCTGTGGACCCTCAGCATTTTTCATTTATCAATACCCTTAACAACATATTATCCCTCGCCTCCAAGCAGACGTCTCATCAGTTATGATAGATAGATAGATAGAACTTTATTGATCCCTTTGGGTGGTAACCCCTACCTAAAAAGCTGTGCAAAAACCTTCGTGCATGATGGCGCCCAAGCCTGCTGAATAACAGAGCTGTGGTTCAAAATGTGTTCTCATTTCTGTTGTACTAGAACACCAATACCACTGCATTACCTGAGGGTCAAAATTCTATTTCTAACAACAATACAAAGCAAGTACCTGGCAAACACTCGATCCTTGATTCCCTTCTCCTTACCGTACTGCACCGACTGTGCTTCCGTCCTTCCGCTGAAAAGAAAAACAAACACACACAGTGTAAATTTCTCTGTTTATGAACATTTCGTTATTTACTATTTCTTTGCAATTTATTTCAGCTTTAATCAAGTGAAATGACCATTTTGTATTCAATCGCCACCTTTCAGTCTCTATCAACTGCTTTTTACTATACAGCAAAAATTGCTTGTACCAGCACTGTTCCTCAACAGACAAAAAGAGTGACCCCTACAATTAGGGCTGACCGCAATTAATCGATTATTCATTGGTCGACCAAAAAAATTACGCAGGAAAGAAAAACGCTGCGTTTCGTCAAAGGACTTCTGGGACTTTTAATTTGAACGGCGTCACAAAGGAAGACG
>JAOTRQ010000010.1:2592957-2607370 GCA_028565875.1 Hoplisoma paleatum | reverse complement strand
ACAGGGGTGTCGAACCGATCCTCAAAGGGCCAGTGTGGCTGCGGGTTTTTATTCCAACCGGATCAGAACGCACCTGATTTCACTAGTTTAATTAGCTGGTCTCAGTTAATCAGCTGATCACGTGACTTCTCGGGTTGGTTGGAATAAAAACCAGAAGCCACATCGGCCCTTCGTGGATCTGGTTTGACACCCCTGCTCTACTCCATTTGGTTAAATGCAATAATCCCTATGTATTTAAAAAGCTTTATGAGTGGCTTGTTGTGCACTATCTTTTTTTTTTATTATTAAGAAGTTGATCTAAAGCTGGAATGTCGTTAGAAATGTGTTATTATAGGATTTCCCATAAAGTTAATCTAAAACTTGTTTATTATGGTGAGACTTTTAAACCTTGAGTTTTACAATAACACTAACTTTTACTGCAACTAACTTTTTTTAATTTATCAAATACCTGTACGTATAACTGACGCCTACTTATTTGTATATATTTGCTTATTTTTAGCAACATGTCCATTGTAAAGATCCATGCCCGTGAGATTTTGGACTCCAGAGGGAACCCCACTGTAGAAGTGGATCTTTACACAGAGAAGGGTAATGCACATCATACAGGCTTGTTCATTCTTCCAGTTTTGTAATCCAATGGTCTTTTGATTGGCCTGACCCTTTTGCTTTTTTGTTTTTGTGTAGGACTTTTTCGTGCTGCTGTTCCTAGTGGGGCGTCTACTGGCATTTATGAAGCACTGGAATTAAGGGACAATGATAAAGCACGTTACATGGGAAAAGGTATGTACATGCAACTTTAACTCATGTTTAAAATGACCTAAGGCAATTAATACAGCTGTATGACAAACCAATGATTTAGAAGTAAAATAACAGTGTTAATGTTCACCACTGGCACAGCAGGTACTGTTTGCGACACCTTCTTACCCTGCACAATTATGGCATCTGTGCTTACAATATATTGAACAATTCTAATCCTAATTCAGGTGTTTGCCGAATTATTCATTAGACGTGGCGGCAACCTGTAAGTAATAATTCATGCTGTGGCTAAAAGTGGGTAGCATTGTCGCCTCATTTGATAAGTCTTCAATCAAGACCATAGAGAATAAGCTTTCTTTTGTATCTACTGCAGGGGTCTCGAAGGCTGTTGAACATGTCAACCAGGTTATTGCACCGGCACTGATCACACAGGTACACAAGTTACAATCAAATTAATTGTAGGTCAGTGTGACTTCGTTATTCAGATGTATTATTTAAATCTAGGGTTTCCCTGTAACCGAGCAAGAGAAGATTGACCAGTTCATGCTGGAGTTGGATGGAACTGATAACAAGTGTAAGTTTTGTATGAACATGCAGTGTTTAGAAATGTTGTATTTTTTTTTTTTACATAGTAGTTCGGGTAGAAAAAGCTGTAAGGATCAAGACTTCATTAGTGATGTTACTTTTTGTTGTTTCATAGCTAAATTTGGTGCCAATGCCATCCTGGGTGTATCACTGGCTGTGTGCAAAGCAGGAGCTGCAGAAAAAGGTGTCCCTCTGTATCGGCATATTGCTGACCTTGCTGGAAACCAAGAGGTCATTCTGCCTGTGCCGGTAAGGAGCAAGACTTTTTTTTTTTTTTTTTTTTCCCTTCTAGTAATCAGTACTTACTGTAGAAAAAAAAACTAGGCGTGCTCAATAACACTAGGGGTTGTTTATATAAAGGCTTTTTCATTTCATCTCATATAAGTAACTTTAATTTTAACAATTTTATGTAGACAATAAATCCCTACCTTTTTTCAGCATACAAACTAATTATCTAATGACCAAGTCAGAATGATCCACCTACTATAAAATACTTCTATATACTAAAATAAAGTTGAAAAACATGCAGTGGTGTGTAACTGGGCATTTCGCAATCGTGGTATTTTGCAGACCAATTTATACTTTTGTGTCAAATGCGACATGCCCCTCCCAAATGTTCTGACACAGCAGTGTGTTCGGGTTAACAATTATTTATGATCAAGCATTGAAAATCATTACCGTGCTAACCACGAAGTCACCATGCTGTCAAGGTTTTCATCTTTCCCAAAACATTAAGAAGGTGGTGAGAGCCAGTTAGTATTTTCATGTTGTCAGACCCACTGCTACTCCTCTACAGTCATGGTTTCGATGATCAAAGGTTGAATGCAAATTCTTCTCTTTAAGGCTTTTAATGTGATTAATGGCGGCTCTCATGCTGGAAATAAGTTGGCGATGCAGGAGTTCATGATCCTGCCAGTAGGAGCCAGCAGCTTTAAGGACGCGATGCGTATTGGTGCTGAGGTCTACCACAACCTGAAGAATGTCATTAAGCAGAAGTATGGCAAGGACGCCACCAATGTTGGAGATGAAGGTGGATTTGCACCGAACATTCTGGAAAATAAAGAAGGTACAGTTGTCGAACAAATAAATATAGAATTGTTTTTGTATTTTTTTAATTTTATATATAACTTTTGTGTTTCCTTAAGCCCTGGAGCTGCTTAAGAATGCTATTAGCAAAGCAGGCTACACGAATGAAATCCTCATTGGCATGGATGTAGCAGCATCAGAGTTCTACTGTGATGGAAAATATGATTTGGACTTTAAGACACCAGATGACCCCAGCCGTTACATCAGTGCTGATGAACTGGCTGACCTGTATAAGAGCTTTGTGCAGGACTATCCGGGTACTCACCATTGCTGAATTATTATAGATGTTCTTACATATGCATTGAAAGTTATTTTTCTATTCCAAAGTGGTGTCTATTGAGGACCCGTTTGACCAGGATGACTGGCAGGCATGGACCAACTTTACAGGCAGTACTGACATCCAGGTAGTTGGAGATGACTTGACCGTGACTAACCCTAAACGCATCGCCAAAGCGGTGGAGGAGAAGGCCTGCAACTGCTTGCTGCTCAAAGTGAACCAGATTGGCTCGGTGACTGAGTCCCTTCAGGCGTGAGTTAACATTTAATGTTCTATTTACACAAATTAAATCTGCTCAAACCCCTGCCCACCTGCCCCCTAAACATGCTACCAGAAAGAAGTTTATCTGATAATATTCAAATAGTGTAAATTGAAACCATTTAATATTTGAATGGGCATTTTAATCACCTAAACTAAAACCTGGTGAGCTTATTAACGATTAGACTGCAGTGAAGTCAAAGCAGTCAATAACTGCTCAACTTCTTGGAAGTTCAAGAAGCCATTTCTGGTACCTCCTCATGAAGCTGCCATACATTGCAAATCTATCATAAAAGCAAAGTGTTTTTATATTCCACAAAACTGTTTAACTTTCTTTAAAAATGTTAACCTGTCTTGGTGTGTGCTCAGTATTAATATACAATGTTGACCAACTGTAATATTAATATTGCAGTATTTTATTCTAGTAGATAAGTCTACGGCTCACAGTTCTGACCTAATTAAAAATCTATTGACTGAACATCTGTCAAAGATTGTTGCTGTAAAGCGCCTGAGGTCAATCAATAGTTTTTTTTCCTCACAGTCTGTACCATTTTGATTTAGACTTTGAGCATAGTGTGGATTGACTGACAACAAAACTTAAAACACTAAGTGAAAATTGTAACGTGAAAAATGGCAAAAACTCAATAAACTAAAAGCAAAAAAAACCCTTAGAGGAGTAGGTTGCCAAAAATGTTCCATAAGTGGTCTCTAACATTTGAAGGGTTTCATTGTTTTATTTAAGCCTCACATTAAACCAAAAAGTATGTGAAACTTTCTATGCTTTGAAAACTTAAACGTGTCATTTTCCTTGCAGTTCTAACTTTAACCTAATGAACTTGTTACATACTTTGGCACAATTCCAGAATCCGACAACTTTATAAAATGTGTTAATCCTTGCAGGTGTAAGATGGCACAGTCGAATGGTTGGGGTGTTATGGTAAGCCATCGATCTGGAGAAACTGAGGACACATTCATTGCTGATTTGGTAGTTGGCCTGTGTACTGGACAGGTAAATAGTCTAAGTAAATATTTGTGGTTGTAAATGTACAGAATTTAATTTGTGATTTGTCTGACTTCATTATTGACTTAAAATGATTCACCCTCGCCCCCAGATCAAAACTGGAGCACCCTGCCGTTCTGAGCGCCTGGCCAAATATAACCAGATCCTCAGGTGTCTGTCAAAATATTTACCTTTCTTTTTAATATATACATACATGTGACAAATGATAAGTATGATTATGATTTCATTGATTGAGATTTGTTATTAATACTATTTATATTTAGATCAATGTAATGACCAAAAATGGTGCTTTTTATTGCATAATTGGTGGCCGAACACTTATTGAAGCATAGTGTTTGTTCTGTTTTACAGAATTGAAGAGGAACTGGGTGATGGTGCTCGTTTTGCTGGAAGGAACTTCAGGAACCCATTAAACTGAGCTACTTACTGATGTGAAACTCCAGTGGAGCAGTACATGCTTAAATCTACTTGTGTAGTAGTACTAGAATAAATCTGAACGCAGTACAGTAACTTCTTCCACTGTAGACCATTAATAACCTGTCTGAGCTACTAATCTGAAGGATGTCAACAGTATTTATCATTGTGCTTAGTGATGTTGCTGTGAAATGTTAACTTATTGCTGTATTTATAAGAGCCAGGTATGCAACTAATGTTAGAGTTTCTAGTGGAAGTAGTGTGGAATGGTTAAATAAAGCTTTAACCGTCATTCAGTGTGGTCTCTTTTGCTTAATTGTTAAATGTCTGGTAAATTACATATAAACAAAAGTTAAACTGCCAGGTCAAATGTTAACAAATGGTTACGGATGTCGGGTGGTCACCCAAGCAAGAAGGTCCCCTCAGCTGCAACCATCTAGGCCAGGGGTCTCGAACCCATCCTCAAAGTACCACTCGTTGTTGGAATTTATTTATTAAACACATTAAGATGTCAATTGGAAATATAAAACCATCCATGAGTGAGCATGGCGTAACAAATGAGATGTAATCCCCAGGTTGGAGAGTGTACTTTCGGTGAGGGGTTTGTATGCTCTCTGTGGGTTTCGTCCCACAGTCCAAAAGCATGGCTAGAGGCCCCAAGAGGACCTGGGGTCAATTCCCTAATAGTCAGAGGATCCTTAAAATGGAGGGCCCTCGGAAATAAAAATATATTGTACCATAAATATTTATAGGCATCGCAAAAGGTTTTTGGTCAGGGCCCCCTGACCTTGATTACTGACCAGGCCCCACAGGCCCGGTCAGTAATCCAGCCATGCTTTTATTGTGATTAATGGTGGCGCTCATGCTGGAAATAAGTTAGCGATGCAGGAGTTCATGATCCTGCCAGTAGGAACCAGCAGCTTTAAGGAAGCGATGCGTATTGGTGCTGAGGTCTAAGGTCTACCACAACCTGAAGAATGTCATTAAGCAGAAGTATGGCAAGGACGCCACCAATGTTGGAGATGAAGGTGGATCCCCAGGTTGGAGAGTCTACTATGTACTTTCGGTGTGGCGTTTGCATGCTCTCTGTGGGTTTCCTCCCACAGTCCAAAGACATGCCACCAGGTTCATATGTTATGCCGAATTATTAGATGTGTGTCGATTGCCAAAATCTCTGACCCCAACCGGGCACCGATGGAAAGATTCATTTACATAATACGTGCTTAATTCTGTTTTTAAACATGTCAACATTTGTGTATGGCACTAACGATCCCAAACTAAGTTATGCACCGTTTTAAGTGCTGCTCGTTAGCATGAGGTGCAGATGGTGTAATGTGATCGTGTCATTTCACAGTTTGCACATTACTGGCCGCTGGTGGTTTTGAGAGTATCGACTGGTGGTGAGGATTCGGTGCTTCTGCGTTCAGCTCGGTTCGTGTGTGTGTGTGTGTGTGTGTGTGTGTGTGAGAGAGAGAGAGAGAGAGAGAGAGAGAGAGAGAGGTCCCGGTGGACACGGAGCCGTGTGGAGTGAGCGAGTGCGTTATTCCGGGGGACCCGACAGCACATGCTCGGTTAACGCTGACCGAACAGCGGTAGCAGCAGCGGCGGCGGCTCGGCGGTAGGCAGGCGGTAGGCAGGCGGTAACGCTGAGGTCATCTCCTGAGCTCCGGGAGAAAATCCTCAGCGAGCCTCCATTTTGAGACGCGAGTATGAAATAGGCGGATAGCATAGTTTCACAGAGGCGCCGCCACAGCACACAAACAAACTGTAAACACCGCCGAGGACGCTTCCGCCATGGACGACCTGTTCAGCCCTCGAAGGTTTGTCTGCTATTTTATTTTTACTATGAAGGAGAGGTGTTTCTAGTCGGTATTTGCGGTTTGGCGAGGCGCTGAGAGGACTTTCGTAGCGTTCGGCTGCAAATAGAGACGGTAGTGAAGTTGACAGCTCGTCTCGCTCGGCTACACACACGAACACAGGCCGTCTAGAACTCCGACATGGAGGAAGAGCACCGACGGATGCTAATCGGTCACTGTTCGCATTTATATCACATTTATACTTCGTTTTGTGCTTAAAACTTAGTTTTCATTGCTAGTCAAAATATTCCTTAAAAGGGGTTTTTTTGGGGGTGGGGGAAGGGTATCGTTAACACTGAGAAACGTCACATAATAACGCATTTGTTTACAAATTTTAGTTATAAATGCTAACATGTCTTTCCACTCTTGCGAGCGATTTGCAGAAGACCTACATGTTTATGCCCTGTTTATATAACCTTTGGAGGGAACGACGCCTCAGGGTGTTGATTGGCTGTTTAGGATAAATAGGTGGGACTTATACAGCACATCCAGCCAGCTGATTGGTTAACCTCGCGCCGTGATTAACACTGGAAATGAGCTGATTTAAAGGTTGGGAACATCTCGTATCAGACGTAATGGCGCACACAAACTTTTCCTGCAGCAACTGCATTCTCAATGCATGCAACTTTGAAAAGTTGCATTATAGCATTCTCCAGGTCCCCAAAGAAATCCCTATTAAAATGCATTTATGATCTTGGTTCCACTGCTGCTGCTTCATGTAGGACCCTTCTTAGACCCCCTTCTTGTGTTTAGAAAAACTTGACCACTCACCTTTCTCAGGATGGTACGGTGATATTGCATCTTCTTGCATGTGGTATGCTCTGGGTGCTTCGGTTTTCCAGTCCAAAAATCTGCAATTGAGGGGAATTAGAGATTGCATCGGGAGATTGAAGAAATTGATCAGAACTGTGTTTGATGTAAATGTTTGAGTTGTTATCAAAGTGGAAAGTAATCATGATGCTAAAATCCTCATAAGCAAACAAACTCACTTTCGTAACTGCTTATTTAATAAGTGTGCGAGTGATCGGCACACGGCACACAGAAACACCCAACTGGTTGATTGATGGCGTGTGCACAGCATCAAGGGCAAATGTGCAACAAAGCTGATGTGTGTATGAACCTGCTTTATTTACATATTTCTATTAATTCTGTGCAGTGATGATAACCGGCTGCAAATAAATGTTTTTAAGCATGTTCTGAACTAATCTGAGGAATATTATATGTTTTATGACCTGCATAAATGTATGTTGAGAATAAACTTTTTTTGTATTTCAGGCAGTTAAACAGCACACAAGGAGAGATTCGAGTGGGTCCGAGTCATCAGGTAAGTGAAATAAAGGATTGTTGCACCCAAAAGGACTAATCAGGTGTCCAAATGAGTGTCAAGGCGATGTGTAAACATTTGCTTATATTTCAGATGCATTTTTTTGGACTTTAGAATACTCTTTTCACCAATGTGTTTTTTTTACACACATAGGATCTATTCCTCCGCATCTAACCAAATCTGTGCAGTAAAACACACATGTACAGTCCTGGTATTTACAGCCCTAGTCATGGCACCCAGGAACCATACACCCAGGGAGCAGTTAGGGTATGCTGCCCTCCTCAAGGGCACTTCCAGTTGTGACCTGTTGACTCACGGAATCGAATCATTTTCCGACCACAAGCCCAGTTCTCTAACCACCAGACTATATGTGCTCTTATTTGTTTTAAGATTATGTATATTCATTTATCTATCGTGTTGTTTTGTGTTCCACTTGTACAGGCCAAACTTCCTGAGCTACAGTCACTTCCTGCCTCTGCTGCAAACTCACTGACTGAGAAAGAGGAGCTTGTTTGGACACCAGGAGTCAATGACTGTGACCTGCTCATGTACTTGCGTGCTGCCAGGTTAGTCTGCACTGGCTCTGCTTTACATGTCTTAAATCTAAGTGGGACAGTGAGTATGCCATTAGTGGCCAGTGTTTACAGGCAGCATAACCCTAAGCATTTTGTTTATTTATAATTAGGAGTATGGCAGCGTTCGCAGGAATGTGTGATGGGGGATCAACAGAGGACGGCTGTCTTGCAGCTTCTCGCGATGACACCACATTAAATGCTTTGAACACGGTCAGTATCCACGACACATTCTCTTTGCTTCAGTACTCTATACAGTACCAGTCAAATGTTTAGACGCATCTTTTAATTCGATGCTTTTCCAAATTTTAATTTTCTACATTGTAGATTAGAACTATGAATAAAAACTGCATAATACTGCAAAATATTCCACTCACTAGCAGGTGTCATGATAAAGAAACGATCAGTGTAATTTATGCTATTCCAGTCAGTGTTTAAAGTGTTATACTTGGTTAGTGTGTTGGTGTTACAATCCAGATTTAGAATATTTCTCTTTTTTGTGTTTTTTTCCCTCCAGCTTCATGAAAGCCAGTATGATGCAGCTAAAGCTCTTCAGTGCCTAGTGAAGAAACCTGTTCCTAAACTGATTGAGAAATGCTGGTCAGAGGATGACGTGGTGAGAAATTATTCTATTTAAATTGTATTATATAAAATGTATCTGTTGTTATACTTTATTAGGTTGTCGAGGTTACACCTCTTTAAGAGCTGCCATGTGCTCTGTGGGGTTTGTCACTGTGGGGTCAGCCAGTTAACCAAGCACTGCTTGTACATGTGGCAGGTCTATTATATGCAATATAATATCATTTTATAGTGCAGTACATTTTTAATCTTGAAGATTTGAATCTTGTTTTAAACTATAGAAGCGATTTATCAAGGGACTAAGGCAGTATGGCAAAAATTTCTTCAGGATTCGCAAAGAGCTGCTCCCTTGTAAGAAAACGGTAAGAATCCGACCATCTTCTCATGTTCATCTTCAAATGCCAAATCCTTCAATTCTGCACTTTTATTCTGCATCCAGGGTGAATTGATTACCTTTTACTACTACTGGAAGAAAACACCCGAAGCTGGCTTGTCACGACCTCAGCGGCAACCGCGCAGGCAACCCGCATCTCGCAAGGTCAAAACTCGCAATGCTGCAGCTACAGCCAATAACAACTCTCGCACTTCCTCTAGTGAGTTGTGCACTGCACATTGGGAGCATTGTTTATGTTGAATCATGTGGAAAAGTGCATTCAGTCTAAGGTCTGTGCTTTCTCTCTTACATTGTTTAGTGGATCTCAGTTCAGCAAGTGAAGATGAACTTGATAGTGAGGACAGTGAGCACGGAGGGAAAGGTCAAGCATGCACACACTGTCTAACCACTAGTAAGTGTTAATTCAAACTCCGATGCCTCAGACATACAGAGTACAGCTCTGGAATCCCTCCAGAACTTATACAGTTACAATCAAGTAAATGACTAATATATAAACCTTACGTTTAATTAATATCTTTACAATAATGAAGAACAACTTACTCACCAGCACATATTAGACCCAGATGACATTTGTACATATCACTTACATTTTGGCTAATGAACAAACTCACTCCCAGGCTCTAAGGACTGGCACCGTGGAGGCCGTGACAATGTGTTATTGTGCTCGAGTTGCCACGCCCACTTCAGCAAGCATAGACGACTGCCACCGGTGCCCAAACCAGCAGACCCGCCCTACTTATTTAAACCGGTGCGGGATGAGAACGAAGGGCTTGGCGCACGCCAGGGAATGAAGACGCGGCGCAGCAGAGCACCAGTAAGTAAAGTTTGAAGTAAAATATTTAGCTCAAATATTTAAAGCGTCTGTTCACAGTGCAAATTTTTCTTTACTGGCCTTGAAATTTTTTATCTAACGTGTATGAATCTGTTCTAATTACGGTTTCTGCATGTTAGAACGTATTACAGAACTGATAGTCCAATCTTTTCACTTCTGCTCGAAGCTATCATCTCTGAGAAGTGGTCGAAACCGTCTGACAGGGAGTCCAGATAGAGGCCTGTCTCCCTCCACAGATGATGTCAGAGCTACAGGCCACGTCGCCAGAAATGGGTCTGGTATGGCAACCAGGGCATCCAGTGCTGAACTGAAAACTGGAGCCGCTGGCAAGCCGGGCAGGGTAAAATATTTTTCTTTAATGGTTTATCAATGAACACCACACACTGCCGATTAAGGTTATGAGCTTCATCCCCACTTGTTGTCAACGAGTGTAAACAATCATCATATACGTCATATAAATATAATGTTAATAGTATATCTACAGAAGAATGAATGTTGTGAACTTGAAGGATCAGGTTCCAAATCAATGTTATTGCCATGAGTTTAGAATATGATCTTTGAAAAAGCATTTTTCTTCGCAGATTCATTCCTATAGTGCTTTTCACATTGGACTTTGTCTCAGCGCAACTTTACAGAATCCGGGACCAACAGACCAAAACCCCTGCCGAACAAGCAAAGCGCAACAGTACAATTACATTTGAGTAGAAATAATTAAATAAATCTGACAATTATTTAGTTTGACATTATTTTAGTCTGTTATAAAGTCTGTAGTGTGTTCTAAACATTCATGGTTCACTCATGCTACCTCTATCTTTGCCCTCAGATGGGAACTTAAAGCTTAAAGCAACAGTGTGTTTAAAATGTCAAATCAATATGAGTCAATATATCGATTCAGCATTAATCTGTTAATCTGTTTTTTTTCCTGTTTCAGAAGATAAAAGGGGAAGCAGCTGCAGTAAAGGGGATAAAGAGACCGAGAGAGACGTCTGTAGTAGAGACTGATGAACCAGAAACTAAACACATTAAAATACCCAAAAATCAGGTAAAGTTGAGCATGATTCCATTTCGAATCATGATTTATGTGTTGGTACTGCCATGATTAAATCATTATTAATTATGAATTAATTGTTTTTCGTTGTCGGTTAGCATAAATACTAAACTGCGCACTTGCTATTTAAACACCAGGGAAGTGACGGACTAACATCTGATCCTGTTTTTGTAGACCGCTAAAATATCTGCCAGTTTTTGTTTATTTATTAGTTTTTATGCTTTTATTTGCTTTTGTTTACCCCATACCAATGATTCATTTTATTATTGCTGCTGACATTTATACGAAGCAGTTGCCTCAGGATCTGATTCAGCGATGGTCACGATTAACCGGTTGAATGTCCCGCCCCTTCTGTTACGTCTATGTAATGGTGTCGGTTTAGTGTGTGTTGTGTCCATCATTTCATTCTGTATGTCTTGGCCATTTGATGTGCAAAATCTGGGTACATTCAGTGCAATGATATATTGTTTCTCAGATGCATTAAAGTGTGCAAGTGTGAGATTTGGTTGCTGGAGCCAGACATGTTCTTTAACCAGTCTTTGCCTAATGTGGGGTGGGGTAGCTGTGGCCTGGTGGTTAGGGAGCTGGGCAACTCGGTGCTCCCCAGGTGCTGTGGCTAGGGTTTTTACTACTACTCTGTTCTTACTACTGCCCCCTAGTCTGTGTTCATGAGTGTGTAAAAGTGTGTTTGTTTTTTTGGTAATTAATGGGAGAACAATTGGGGGGCTCCTGCACAACACAATTTTATAAGTGCCAGAATCATATATTTATATGGTAGTTGTGTTTACCATGTAAATAAAACAACATAAAGAAAATAAGTCAGTATGCATTATTATCTTTTATTTAGTTAACAATAAATGTCTTTTTTTATTTCTGAGCAAATTGCAAGCTATACCCAAAATACTAGATATCGAGCTCAATATCATTTTCATGAAATTAAATACAATTGATTTGTTATTAACTTAACAATGATTACCACTAAAACAAGAATAATGAAAATATAGTATTTATGATTTTTTTATTTTTACTCATATTTCATTCAGATTCGTTTTGTGTTATCAATTCAAAAGAATCATACTTTTTGAAACGACTCGTGTGTTATTACTGTTTTACACGAACATTTGCTTTACGCTGTAGGAGGTTCCAGAATCGCAGTCAGAAGGAGAAGGAGAAGGCGAAAGCTCCGACAGTCGCAGTGCTAATGATGATGGCAGCAGCGACGCCAAAGACATAGACCAGGACAACCGCAGTTCCTCTCCCAGCCTGGCTAGTCCTCTGCCAGCCAACGAGAGCGACTTAGACTCCCCCATGCCTCCAGCTCCGTCTGTGCCACAGTGCCAGGCGCAGCAGCCAGCGACCACTACAACAATCACTACGCCTGTTCCTCCTCAGACCCCGCCCAGTATGCCATCACAACTTTTATCCACCAGCGCATCACCATCTGCCGTTCCTACCATCACTTCCTCGGCTAATACCTCCGCCACTACCCCCATATCCAGACCGGTTTTTAATGAGGGCCTTTCCCAGGAGAACACATACGTTGCAGCACAGAAGAAGAGTCAGAAAGTTTCAGAGGCACTTCCTCCCACTTCCCATTCTTCCTCAGCCACTCGCTCATATCAAGGTGCAGGTCCAGGCTCGGGGCAGTCTTTCCCTTTACCTGCCTCCAACTATCACCCCCATCTAAATCAGCTCCAGAACCATTTATCCAGCACACACCAACCACTTGGCTTTGCTCCAAAACAGATGCAACATCAGCGGGATGGCTCCCAAGCCACATCTGCATCTCCAACTCAAATCAAACCTCCACCCACAACACCGATTTCTTCTTCTCACAGGGTGCCTGCTCCACTTTCCGGTCCTCCTCCATTCATGCAGGCCCATCCCAATCTGCCTCCACCTCCAGCCCTGAAACCCCTGGCATCTTTACCAGCTCAGCACCCACCTTGCTCCCAGCCACCACCTTTACATATCATGCCTCAGCCTTATTCCCATAATCATACTCAACCTCAACCTCCTGTTCTAACTCAGTCCCAAAACCATTCAGTCAAAAGCCATCTTTCTGGTCCGACTCCGAACACCGCCCTTGCCCCACCTCACCCTTTGGTCTGTAAGAGTGTGCCTGAGCCTTCCACTACCCTCCCTGTATCCTTGTCAGCACCTGTCGCACCAGGTCCACAGCTGCCCTCTTCCTCCGCATCAAGTGCTCCTGTGGCACCCGTACAGATAACCATCAAACAGGAGCCTGTGGATGAAGAAGAAAACTGTGAAAGCCCACCCCCACCGCCACGCAAAACTCCCTCACCAGAACCCACCGTGGCCAACATCCCCAGCCATGCAAGCCAATCTGCAAGGTATGCAAGCAAACAAATACCAGTACCAGTCAAAGGTTTAACACTTAAGAAATAAATATTAAATGAAAAGGTGTGTCCAAATGTTCAACCGGTACTGCAGATACATGCACAAATATAACTGACAATTGTGACATTTATTGATGTATCTTTACATTTCTCCATCGCAGTGCCAGGCATGATGCATTCAGATTGACAATTGTCTAAAGACAGTCAATTTGTCAAAGTTCTAGAAAAATGTTTCTTTTGTCAGTCATGTGTGTGCCCAAACAGAGCAGTTCGATTTTTCCGCTAGCACACGAGCACAGTCTTAATCTGTCTGGTTTGAAACTCTGCATCGCAGAGTTATCCTCTAGCCACTAGGATGCAGAAACTCCTTAGTGGTACAAACCACTTCATCTTACAATATTGTCATCTGCGATTCTGACCTTATGTTTGTGACCCAATTGTGAAAGTTGCTCAATGTTGGCCTACGTGTGTGATGACTAGTCTAGTACTTTAACCACTTGTCCACAGTTCGTACCGTTTCATTTGATTCACAGGTTTATCAAACATCTAAACCGAGGCTACAACTCCTGCTCTCGCACTGACTTCTATTTTACCCCGCTTGCTAATTCTAAACTGTCCAAGAAAAGAGAGGAGGCTGCAGAAAGGCTGAGAAGAGAGGCCGAGCAGAGCGCTCATCTGAGTCGAGAGAGAGAAAGAGAGCGCGAGAGGGAAAGAGAACGGGAGCGAGAACGAGAGCTGGATAAAGTTTCTGTAAGTGTGATTGTCTTGTTTCGAACTGAGTTATTGTTCTCTCAGCAATATGCAGTCAGGCTCGTCTAAATCCTGCTGACAAGCGGTAACACAACTGTGGGAGGATCATTTATATGAATATTAATGTAATAAATGAAGAGTTTCTCTGTAGTGTTTTTATGGAGTAGGTTGTTGGTCTTTCTCCAACCCTTATAGTGATCTGGGGAACTGTGTATCTACTAGGACTGTCCACAACCAAGGATTTTGCTGGTCGACCAGAGGTCGTCATTTACTTCAACTAATCGACTAGTAGTCGACTAAA
>JAOTRQ010000010.1:2563115-2592857 GCA_028565875.1 Hoplisoma paleatum | reverse complement strand
CACACACACACACACACACACACACACACACACACACACACACACACACACACACACACACACACACACACATCACTCATACAGGTAGCAACCCATGTGTAAGAGTGACAAAGCACTTTCCCGGCATCGTTCCACTAATAAATATTTAAAGCAAGTGACTAAGCTAAATGTTAAAACCATACTTGTACTTACTAAATAAACAGTTTTGTTGTCTTTTATGTTGTAATTATACAGATATTTAAAGTAAAAATGATAATCACATCAGCTCTGCCGACTCACAGCCGGAAGTCCTAGGTTCAATAGCTAGGCTAAAACAATTCAGGGGCTTTCAATGTGAGTTTGCGTGTTCTCCCCGTGTCTGTGTGGATTTCCACTCCAAAGACATGCAGTCAGGTTAGTTTGAGATACTGTAATTGTCCTTTGTATGTGTTTTTGTCTCTGCCCGACTGCAACAGACTACCGACCTGTTCAGGTGTCTAGTGTATTTGCACAATGTGTGTCCATGACCTTAAGTAGGAGTAAGCAGTGGTAAAACTAGATAACGTATGGATGGAAATATATATTTATATTAATTCTATATGCAAGATAATAGCATTTAAATTTTCTTAACAATAATTTTCATTGTGCATAGACAGGCAGGCACTGAGATGAAGGAAGGCCAAATAATAAACTATAGGTAAATAAAACGGGTGTGGCATTTGTGTAAGTGTAAGCATATCAGTTAAGGAAATAATAATAATATCTAAGTCATTCATTTACAGGAATAACATCTACCTTACCTGAAATAGTCCAGCTTTTGTCTGTTAACAGCAGAGGTCAGCTTCAAGAAAGGACGTGTGTGATGTGTTTAAAGTGTCTCTACTTCTAAACCTATAGACACACCAGGGAAAACCTGGAACCAAAACAACCTGGAGTGGAACAACACTGTAATGGAAAGTTTCATTCTTTAAAAATGCAATTTGCAGCCATAATATAATAATAACATGTAATGCAGCTTCTAAGCCAATTTAATACACATTATTAATATTGAACTACCAAGATCTAGAACTTAACTGGACTTCATTACTGTAGGGGTTCATTTGTGTATCACAGTGGCGAGTTCGTCTGAATTAAAAACAATGTAAAGTTAAATTTATTAGAATTTCACTATAAGATTCTATTACTGCTGCATTACATAAAATGATTCATATACGTTAAATCCTTAGTTTATGATATTAAATGCAATACAGGATTATACTTTTAGGCAGTGGAGTGGCTCCTTCGACTGGAGGACCTCCAGTCTGGAAAACCAGTATTTAAACAAAGGTGTGACTACAAAGTTTTATGGCACCTTTTCAGGAAGTATTCAGTATTTTTAAATAAGTGCAAGGATAAAGTCCACCGTGCATTTCCCGTTGTCATATGCAATGAGGAAGTTACACAAATCGAGGTATTGCATGATTGGAAATGTTAACTCACACTTGGCTGATGTATGAAGATGGATATTTTGATTTTCAGCATTTAGCTGATATGTTTATCAAAATAACTTACAAGTATAAGTATTCAACCTGAGTAAGTGTTTTCATGAACACTTTATCTTTTAACAAAGGGGCAGCTATTGCCAGGTGGTAAGGGAATTGAGCTTGTGATCAGAAGGTTGTTCACAGATTCACGAAATCACTAGAACTGTTTGCTTTTTCAAGTGCCCTTGACAAGACACTTAACCCCTAACTGCTCCCCGGGCTCCGTGGCTAGGCCTTCCCACCGCGTCAGGCACATGTACTCACAGCTGCCCCTAGGGTGAGTTTCAATGCATAGGTTAAAAGTTTTTACATCACCAAAACTGTGCTAATAATTACCAAACATATCGTCCACTCGGAAATACAAGATTGTATCTGACATTTTTAGTCAGAATTGAGTTATTCACATATTCTTATTATGACAACTTTATAGCATTATGTGAAATGTTTGTTTAGTTCTCTGCTTTTTTGGACACAGATCAGTTTTGCAATATGGAAAGCTCAATATCTCAAAAACAGAATTAAAACCGAACCTATAATTTTTTAATATAATTAAAAAATAAGCCGGTTAAGAAAAGAAACAATGTTTTACAAATAATTTCAAGAGTGTAAACAAACCCTTTAAAAATAAATATTTCAATATTAATTTCCAATTAATTTTCAATATTAGTTTCCCAAAGAGCTAAAAGTAGACATTAAACAGGTCATTTAGTGTATGCAAATGCTTTATTTCTGTAAACAGTAGTCATTACATAACGTTCATAACAATTTCAGTACCAATATTAAAATACAGCATTATAAGTCTTTATCTCATTAATATATAAAACATATATACATATTTTCAAGTGGCTGCACAACAGCTAATAATATAAGTTTACAGGGGTTTATATTTTAAATTCACTTCAATCATTCCCGCAAATAAACCATGTTCAGATCTAATACCAAAAATTTACACCCACAGAACATAAAACGTACATAAAAAATTACAGTCATAAACCAAAATATTATGCATCACAATCCCATAATAGTACTGACCCACATCATCTCATCAACATACCAACACAATGTACATGCACGCTTGTTGTGGTAGTGCTGACCACTGAATCAATATCAACACATTACTTGTTCACATTCAACTTGGTTCTGTGGCATTAGACCTTGGCAAATGCAAGAACTGGAGATTATATTTTGTGAAGATAATTTATATAATTGTGCAAACACAGATACATTCCGAGTGCTTTACAGTTGGTGCTATATTTACTAAACAGCCTGGGACGATTTGTAAGAATAAACCTCCATAAAAAATGATCCCAACTTATACGAATACCAGTGTTGAATTTTAAATAAGAAATGCTTACAAATGGCTGTAGAACATAAAACAAAAGATAATGTATTTTGTAGAGCATTATTATTTATACAATCATAGCCAAATAATGACTGTGATTTGGTTAAAAAGCATTTTAAGGTCAAAGCAATAATATGAAAATACTGGCAATACTTAAAAAAACATTTGGCAAAATAGAATAGACAAAATACCCAAAATATTTCTGTAGTGCAAGTGCCTCTTAAATAAGTGAACAAACAGAACTAACAATTGCTCTCATCACAAACAAAAAAACAAACATGAATAACCATAACCACACATGTAAACAATCATATTTATAAAAAGGTGTTTTTGTCCATAATAGCTACTGAACGGTCACATTATACACCTTTGTTACCGCTCCGACTGCTATAGCTGCACCCCCCGCTGATGCTGCTGTCGAATGTCTTTCTCTTCTGACATATCTGGGTTTGCGCACTGCAAATAAAATCAAATTCAAACCAATTTATGAACTTCTTATTTATTGAACAATTTATTGAGTCTTCTTTAGCAATTACTGACCTGGTATTTACATTTGAGTATAATGCATATTAAAAAGTAAAAATGTTTCAAAAAATCACAATTGTTTCATTTATCTTTCCAAACTCTGCCAACATATACTTTAATGCAATAGTAAATCATCTAAAAGAGACATTATGCATTTATGAACATCTTATTTTAAAATGATTTCCCCACACCGTTAGTTTTGTTATGTCATTAAGCCACCCCTGTACTATTATTTAACACACAGGCAAATATTCCCGCATTGAAATATTCCTAATATTAGTTTGGTAGCAGATAAATTTGTTATTAATTACTGGGGCTTTCCAATCACACCACAATATACCTTCAACATATACCTTCCACAATCACTGGCTCTTCAGTTACATTGAAATGACTTGTAAAAAGCTAAAATATTAACCAAGCTATTAAAAAAACAAATAAAACTCATTTTTGACTTATAAATAAAGACTTTACCTGATGAAGTATTTGACGGCATCATGACAGCCTTGAAAAAGAGAAAATATATTTTTTTACATAATAACTTTAAAATGTACTGTAACCAGAATACAAACCATTTTACACTTTGTAAAACTTTGTTACACTTTGGAAATCAGGATTCAAACAAAGTCCAAACCAAACATGGTAAAGCAGCATGGATTCTTTTTTTAAAAGAAGCTATTGTGCTACACAATTCTCAAACCATTAAATAGCTCAATTCAAAGGCAGTAAAAATAGTATTTTCACTGCCCGATTTTGTTAAATAAAGGTTCGAGTGCTTTAACAAACAGCATTTTTAGAAGCTATGCAAACGTTTCCGTTTTTTATTAGCTTACCGTTTCACTGGGTTGAAATATGAAAGCTAAAAGAAACAAACAAATTAAGTCAACAATCTAGAATTAGGAAAGATTAGCACAACAAGTAATTTTTGTATTATTGTATGCTAACCTGTGGCTTCTACTGAATTATAATACACGAGTGAGTGTGCGTTCTTTTTTTTTTCATTACCTTTGCGCCCAAATAAGACACCAGGGAGACGATTTGAGCGTTTTAGGTAGAAAAAAGAGGCAACAGACAGAATAAGCAAGAGACTAATCAGCAGAGTTCCTAAAAGTACAGATGCTGCTACACCTGGACCACCTGTATTTACACACAAAACAAAAAATCTCAGTATGAAGTGCACCGTGGTACTACACGCAGAAAATTACAGTACCAAACCTGGTTACAGGTAAATGTGTAATCTTATCAAATACAAGTTTTTTGTAGATCTACCGCCAGAAGCATCACATCTGTTATAACCATCTGGCAAAACATAGAACATACACTAAAAATAGGCAGCTGGAGTGCAGCTATTCATCTGCCAGAAATTATTTGAAGGCTCCAGGCCAAACAAGCTGTGGTGAGCATAATTATGACACCAGATGCTCTCAGCTAACATACATAAATGCCAAATTAAATAATCAAACTGTCATTGAACACGGCTGGTCTTTGTAAATATTGCGTTTACCAACTTGGCATATTGTATCACAAAAACTACTCTTTTCATTTTGACACATAAATGAGAAGGTATATTACTGGCCGATGTGTGATGTATCATTTAAAGTGTCAGTTTCACTGCAAACTGTACCAGCGTTTAATTTAATTTTCTTTTTTTTTTAATTAAAAGTGATGAGAACTTGTATTGCTGGCCCATGGTACACCAAAAATGTCAGAACATACTGCACATTACAGTTGACACAATAAATAACAATGAATAATTATGAATGATTTTTTTTTTAATCATGAGTATACCGGTATAAACATAATAAGATTGATGCGATTCCACTATTTTATATTCTTACCCAGCCCACTCTTACACAACACTTACAGGACTTGCAGAATGTTAGGTTCCCCACATCAGAAGTAAAGGAGTCACACGGCATGCACAAGATGGTATTGTTCTCCAGAGAGCGGGGACACCCTAAATACCAACATATAAAGGTGAATTGAAAGCAAGAAAAAAATGCCAAAAGTACAGTAACACAATGATGTAAGATGATTAGATACAGTATTGAGCCTGATATATTACATTCAAATGAATGCTAAATTTGTGTTGGACTTTTCTCAAACCCATCAATGATCACATGCAAGAATAATAACTACAAAGCATTTATACAATTGATAAAAAAAACAACCTACCATGATCACAATGTGTACCGTTTGCAGAGGTTTCGTTTACTTTCTGTGTTCTTTTACAGCAGTCATTTGGGTTTTCTAGTAGACCCTAGAATATACAAACACGATCATTTCAATACAATATTTAAGTGATTAAACAAGATTTGATATGACACATGAATTTTAGATTGTGATGATGAAAATGTGGCTCAAGCAAAACACTGAGAAATGAAACTAGAATGAATTAGAATTGAACAATACAATACTCTTCTTTATTTTTCCAGTGTTAGTTTATTCTATAAATAAACCTTCTGTATTGAAATCATATGCAACATTTAAATGCCGCTGCCGAAACTTTTAGATTGGAAGATTAGTTCCTTTAAATATGTTAAAAAGCTTTTAAAGACACAAAAATACACTTACCTGGATTACTTGGGGTTTGAATAGTAAAAGTGTGACTCCTATAATGCAGTAAACTGGGATCATGATGATGTTTGTTCTGTAAGTGATATTGTGTCAGGAATTGTGCATAAAAACAACAACAACAACAACAAAATGCTCATCTTAATTTGTTTGATATGAGCTTATGACATATTCACTATAATAATATCTGTTTGTATATTTATCTTAATGTTAAACGTAATAACAAAATATTTCAGTGTAAATGTGTTAATATTGTGTACAATAATCTAAACGTAAACTTACCTTTAATCAAAACGAGTGAATCGTTTTCTCTAAGAGCAATCACTTCCTGTTTATCAAACTAGACTTCAAATTAAAAGTTGTTTTTAGTTTAAAATAAATGCTAACGGTAAACGACAAATGTTCTAATATTAGCATTTTCACATTAATTAAAACAGTCAAAGGCGTTAAATTAAATTAAGTCCTAAATTAAAGGCATAAAAGGCGTTAAATTAAATTAAGTCTTAAATAAATTCACATATTACAAATTAACATAAAAAACCATACAGCCACAACTTAATAAGATTGTGTTTAAGTACTATGAGTGTTATACATCAGTGTACACACACTGTACAATGCTTGGTGCAACTCGTGCAACTTTACTAGTGTGTTTTTGCTTAAGCATGTTTTGGTCCTGTTGTCAAAATGAAACACTTAACAAGAAAAATGCCAGGACCAGAAGAATGACAGTGCAAAGCTAGATTTGTGTTATTAACAGTACAAAATCATACAAGAGATCTTGAAATTAGTGAAGAAAACATCTCCAGTTTAGTTTATAACAAATGCTGCCATGTCATTTTGCTGTAGCAAGATGCACAATTATAATTAATTATACCAGTGTAACTGGGTTATTACAATAAATGCTGTATTTACCCAGTTACCTCATTTGGTTATAACAATATTGATTTATAGTTGATTTTAGTTCATCAACTAAAACAGACCAAACGCCCACATCATCACTGATCCAATGTCCCTGCTAAAAAAAAAACAAAAAAAAACGCAAAAGACCAGATAAAAACACACCCTATACTGAATATTGTTATTTTTGGCCTGGAGCTATTTTTTAGCAGGAAATTAGGCAATTTAAATGAAATTTGGGAATTGCTTCACATTATATTCTACTTGATTGTTGTTGTTTTTTTTTATCTCAGTGTGTTTTGCATATAATTGTTCTTATTTTGTTTTCGTATGTCATTATTTGTCATGACCCTGCTAAAGGTTTTGCTCAAGACCAGCAGGTCATCCAAGAATAAAATACCCAATGCTAGTTAAGAGTTAGTTAACAAGCTATAACCAACCAGCACAGGGTGTGTTTGGGCCAGCTGTTTTTTTTAGCGGTAGTCTTTTTGCTTTCTGTGTATATTTTGTCCTAAGAAGTGTAACTGACTACATTTTAAATCACACCCATTACTAAGCAAAATCATGCTTGCAAAATACATAAGTAAAGTATTTAAGTAAAATCATCAAAGTATCAGTAGTTGTACTTGAGTACAGTATTTTAGTATTCTTCAGTATTCTGAGGTGACCACAGGTATTGATGGATATACATGAGGCCTCACTGTTTATGTTACTGCACCATCGGCTGAGCCCAGAGAAACGAGTCTCATCGTGTCGTGAGTTTATATACACCGTAAGTAGTTGTATTGGAAACAAACAGAGACACAATACGAAGTAAATAGTGAAGTTACTTCAGCGTTTCTTTTATCAGTAGTTTACAACAGAGTCATAAACCTGTTGAGAGGAAAATGCTGGTATAATGCAGTACCGCTCGCGTGCAGTAGATGGCGTCTCGCGCGCGTTCGTTCTCTCACACACATTATCTTTAAAACAGTTTATTTTAAAGTAAACTTTTGGAATATTTTGTCTTCTTGTGAGGAGAATTATTGCCGCAACTCACACCGAATGTATTCTGATAACTGTGTAAAAAACGAGTGTAAAATAACACGGTAAATGAACGTCAAGCTAACGCGTTAGCTAATATCCGGTTAAAGCACTAATTAGAACGAGGGGGGGTGTATTGTTTTTTTTATTTGCTTGGTTGTTAAATTAATAAAACAAAGTTTTGTGGTCAGCTATTTCAATATGTTCCCTTATTATTAGTGATACAAGACCATGAAGCCTAATATCTGGAACATTAAGGACGTTCTGAATGTCCCAGTGGCCTCTGTGTAAGTCTCACACAATCTTCTATTGTTTTATTTCACATTAAATCAGGTTAGTTTATTTCATTTACAGACCCCCTGCCATTCACAGTATTCAACATTGTCATTGCTGTCTGTGTGGGTACTCTTTGGTACTATTGTTCTGTTTGTAAAATTCTAAACGTGAATGGATGTTTTTTTTTGTCTAATTACAAATAGTGTTAATATAAATAAATGTGCTATTACTTGCTTCATTTAAGCATATTTATAAGTTTTCTTTTCCACAGAGGACCAAAATCAGTTAAGAATTGTGCCAACAGTGACTATTCAAGTCTGACAGATTCTCAGTACTTGTCTGGATCTCAGTTCTGGCTGGAGAATTCTCAGAGTTTTTCTCAGGACATTAGTGGACAGTCCAGAGCATCACAGGAAGTATGATTTAACATAATTGTTGGTGATCTTGTCCCTCAAGTAATAGCTTTATAGGTTTATTATGTTTAAAAAGCAGTGGCGGCTGCTGGTCTTTCAAATAGTGGAAGCACTCTGGCTTACATCATAATTATTGGGGATATACATAGCGATTAAGTGATCTCAAAATATCTTCAATCAAAACGGGATTCAGCCTTTTGACTGATCCGCCAATCATCTTGCAGATGTTCAACATCCAGACCCACAGCTCCCAGAGATGCTCAGCGTCCAGGAGCAGGATACGGTCGTGACATTTAAGCAAAGACCAGCAAGTTTCAAAACAATAAAAAAAAACTGTTCCGTGCAGTCCCAGTGAAGTAATTAGTTGCTCTATGAGCAAATGCATCAACGCTATGAACATGTATAAGAAGTTAACTAACATCTATATATGTATTTATATATGTATATTAATTGTTTGCTTGTCATTAGTCCTATTTGTTTCCAAATAGGGTTCAGTATCATTTAAATGATTTCTACAATGATAATAACATTAGTATAATTTTACCTAAATACTTACAGATTAATGAATTGAAGGTGTCAAACAACTACCATGCTAAGCCTTTCCTGTTCGGAGACTGCAAAGCAACAAACCTCCCTGCTGGCAAACATAATGGTATATTAGAAAAATTCGAAGATGAAAAAAGAAAAGCCAAAGAGAAGTAAGAGCTTTTTTAGCTTATTATTTTATTTTTATTTACCTTAAATGTGTAAACTCGATTTAACTTTTTCTTTCTTTTGGCCATTCCAATATTCAGGAGTTCCAATATTTTGGTATTTTAGTCTGGACAGTTTTCATTGTTTTCATTTTAGACTACCCTTTGTATATTTAAGCTTTAGACCCACGTTTGAACCCCAGGTTTCAGAAGTAATTGTGCAGGTTACCATATTTAGCCACTGCACCACTTGAGAAAAATACTGAACATGTCAAGATATAAGATTGATTAATTAATTATTAAACGACTATGGAACAAAAGTGCAGTAAAAATGTGAAATATGTTTATATCAATTCAAATTTATTTGTCATTATACATATGTACAGTACAACGAAATGTTTCTCTTCGCATATCCCAACTTGTCTAGAAGTTGGAAGAGCGCAGGGTCAGCCAACGTACGGCACCCCTGGAGCAGACAGTGGCTGTGTAGCAGAGCCTGGATTTGAACCCCCAACCTTTGGGTCCACAGCCCAAATCTCTACACACTAGGCCACACTGTCCCTAATATGATCTAATGAACAATCCAAACTGCTTGAGATTCATGCTAAACTACATTAACTGTGATTTTCTTTTGGGTTTTTTAGTGAAATGCTCAATGGAATCCGACAGCTGCATGAAAGTCTAGAAGATGTAAGTGATGCAAGCAAAATAACCAATACTTACCTGGGGTTTGTTTTACATATATAATTATTAATTTATTCCTTGAGTGAAAATACTTTGAACTGTATTTCAGATCAAAAGGACCTTTTTAGGCTGCATTGATGGAAGTTGTGATGCAACCAGAAATGCAATAGCTGATGAAATGGCAGGCTTTAAAAAAACAAGTATTATATAACTTATATATGTTTATGCAATTATATATCTAAATTCACAACATATTACTATTTTAATATATTATTATTATTGTTATTATACAATTTATAATCTACTATTGAAATTAATTACAGCTCAGGACAGTTTTTCTGCCATCAAAGAAAGCATTACAAGTCAGACTGAACTTCTGATGAGTCTGCAAAGCCAGACTCATTTGAAGATGAAGGACACTGATGCAAAGGTAGGAATAAATAACCAAAACCACTATGGTTTTGCAATACATTTTTATAATATAAATATATATTCAAGATTTGCCTATTTTTTGTATATATTTATGCACCAATATATTATTATGTCAACATAAGCTGCTCTTCAAGGACAGATTAGGGTCTTATGTTGAAAGAAGTTATGATAAATTATATGATTATTGTGTTTTTTCTAATCACCTAGACCACATTTGCCTTAAAGGACTTAAGCTCGATCGTCCTCAGTCTCCAGAAAGATATGGAAGCACTGAAAGTAGACCAGATCAAGGAACAGAGTACACTTGGAGAGATTCTGACTTTACTCAACACACTTATGACCACTTACTCCACTATCACATATCCCAACCCTGTTAAAATGACTGACAGCACTGTCCAGACATCCCCCAGTCTGGTAGCACAGGCCAGTATTGTTTCAGAGAGAAGTTTTTACAAGGACATGGTGCTCTGTAATCGGGCTGTTACTCATCCCAAAGAAAAAGTGGGCCAGAGTATTTTTAACATCAAAAAAAGATCACCCAAGAAACAGCTAACATCTGCATTCATTCAGGCTGTTAGTACTCTCCCTGTTGAGAAGCAACAGCTAGCATTCAGCCATATGGGAAATGGGAGGCCTGAACACACTGAATCCTGTGACACACGTTCAGTAACAAGCTCAGTGGCTACTACCACGTCCAGTCCATTTATACAGGATCCTAAAATGTATTATGTTGTTGGACCTCCTGTTCAAATAGAACCATTCAAGTTATTAAATGATACAAATGAGAATGATTCAACAACCTGGATTGAGATGCCCAGGCAGAAACTAAAGTCCAAAGAATGTCAAAGTTCCAGAAGAAAAAAAAGAGCACTGATTTTACCAACACGCTGTAATCGCAGAATGTCCTTGGATAATGTATTTGAAAAAGGCCAGTATGTTGAAGACCAAGAAAACAAGGAACCTCAATCAGCTGTCAGTGCGTACTGTAAAAAACACAAATCTGTCTCAAGTTGCCAGCAGCAAAGCACATCTGGTTGGGAAAATAAAGTGGAACGTGGACCAGCTCTAAATCCGTGGTCATGGTCTCAGAGCAGCAACAGCTCACAAGTGATTATGGAATACCAACAAGCTCAATGGGAACCTGAAAACTGTGATCCTAAAGAGAATACAATAAAGAAACAAAGAGGTGGTTGGCAGCTTTTTGACTTCATCAGTGATTCTGATTGATGTTTTCTGAACTACCCATTGTTGCATCGGTTTCTTACTGCCAAAAGTTTTTTTTTCTTTTGCAGTTACAGTAAAGGCATTTACTTGTCTTGGACTCTTTTCTTTTTCTTGCATTGTTAGACTTGTTATTAAGAACAAGAATACTGTCCTGTTGATTTTGAAGTGAATTCTGTTTAGTTCTTGTAGATATTTGGTGGTTTACAGTATAGCTTAATGTCAGTGTTCAAGTTAAAGGAAAGAAAATAGATTTCATAGATTTGCAGTTGTAAAACTTGTACAGATGTAAAACATACATGTTTAAAGGTGAATAAACAGTTTGTCTTATGTTTATATAGAACATGTTTATTCTTTGTAATCTGTATCATGCTCCGCAATCTACTGCAACTTCATGCAATTAAACATTTGCACTGTTAAAATAACATTATACAGCTGTTTACCAAAATAATGTGCAAATATAATTAGTGGTTTTAAAGTATTTTGTGGTGATATGCCCTAAATCAGTGCAAGGCCTCATTTACAGGGGTTCCATAATTATAATAGCATGTTAGTTTAGTTATATATATATATAGCTTAAACCAACTTTTTCATTATTATGTGTAAAGCAAATGTTCATATTAGTCTTATAGTGTCTGATAATGACAAATCAATGTCAACAGTGGGATTCTAACGATTACCAGGATGCACCTTTAAATCTGTTAAACTTTCCACTATTTACATTTTACACAGATACATTTCAGTTAATCAGTATTAAGTAAATAAAACACAACCACTATGTACAGCTGGGAAGGTATTTCAGCAACCAGCTCAAAGATTGGCAAAGACTAACTGATGACAGTGTCATTGTCGTGCTTGAATGATTTTTGTTATTCATCGACCGGAGGAGACATGAGGCCTCTTGGATTAAGGTTCGCCACCAGACACACATCATAGCTGTCATGCATTACAGCCTGCTTCACCACCACAGTCCACTCGTTATCCCATGGATCCAACTGCAGGATGTCTTTGGTGATGATGTCATGTCTATCTAAAATTTGCAAACCATTACACAAAGCTAATGTTATATGACATTTTGACAACAAACAACTGTGTAAAAACAACTGAATCATCTGCATTTACCTGCTCCTCTGTAGTATCCACATATGTACAGTTTTCCATCCACTACCCCAGCGTTAGTCGCGTTGCTTCTCACTGAGAGAAGTGGTCGAGGTAACGGAGGTCCATCCCTCCAGAAATCTCCATCAGGATTATAGATCTCGACTGCATCTAGGCAGCGACGTGACTGCCCTCGATCCACACCCTCACATCCAATACCACCTGCACAGCAATTAGCAGAGCTTTCCAAACACTGTCTTGCACGATTGTTTTGACAATTTTGGACAAGCAGGATTGGCCCAGGAACAATCCAAGGTCTTATCATCTCTCACCTAGAACATAGATCTCCCCATTGAGTGCCACTGCACTGCAGCGATATTTGGAATATCTCATAGGACAAAGCTCAATCCACTTGTTAGTATCTGGGTTGTACTCCAACAGGCGGTTACTCATGCATTCAGGTTCATCATCTGCATGATACATCTGTCACATACAGGCAAGAATGAAATGCACAAAAACAATGTTACATTCAATAATGTCCCTGCTAAAAATACAGTCTAAAACCCAGCTGGTCAAAACACACCCTATGCTGGTTGGTTATAACTAACTCTTGACCAGCATTGGGTATTTTATTCCTAGGCGACCTATCTGGTCTTGAGCAAAACTTGCAGCAGGGTCATGACGAATAAGGACAAAAAATATAATGAGAACAAATATTTACAAACCACACACACAGATTCAAAACAATAAAGTAGAATATAATGTGAAATGATCATAATAAATTTCATAATTCCATTTAAATTGCTTTATTACCTGCAAAAAATGTAGCTCAAGACCAGCCAGTCATCCAGGGAAACAATACATAATGCTGGTCAAGAGATAGTTAACAAGAAATAGGCAACCAACATAGGGTGTTCTTTGACCAGCTGGTCTTTAGCTGGATTTTAGCACGGGTAAGTTAAGACATATCATCTGGTATGTTGTTGTTGTTTACTGTTGTTGTTATTATCGTTATTGTTTTTGCAGTTGGTACAAAGAACTTCAGTTTTGGAGCTTCTCCAACCCAGTTGTTTAGTTGTTACAATTTGGCTCAAACCCTTACACTCACACTGTTTTCTCTTTTGGGTAATGAAGAGATAATCATTGTTATTCACTTCATCTCTCAATGCTTATAATGACATGCCTGGTCAGTTAATATCGTTAATGTTATTTACAGAAATGCCCATGTTGTGTGTGATTACCTGTGGTGTCTTTCCCCCAAGCACATAAAGGCATTTTTTTATCTGGACTACACTGTGACAGGCCAAGGGGACTGGTAAAGGTGCAGCATTGCGCCATGGGCCACCCTGTATCGACCAGCGAGCAACACTGTTGGTCATTAGATATTGGTTTTTCAGTTTCATCTGACCTCCAATCAGGTACAAGTATTCACCCATGGAACCCAAAGCATAAGAATCACGATATTCTGTTGAAGTCAAGTGTTTCCAACTACCTTGAGCTTCCTCATTATATCTGAAAATGAAAACAAGAAGTAGTTTATGTTATGTTGTTTATACATGGGTAAATTAATTTGCCATATTATATGATATTTAAGACTTACTTGAATATTTCCACGTTATTCTCTTTTTGCCTTGCCATCCTTCGAGCTCCTAATTCTCCTGCGACAATAATTTCATTGTGTTCAGTGACGACCCCTGCACAGACATATCCAAGGGCATCTCCATATCGTGGGGAAGTGATAAAGAATGTGCGTCCAGTGGCAGGTGCATAACAGAAGCTTTGGTCTAAGTAGCTCCCATAGCGTGAGCGTATCCCTCCACTTTCATTGCCAATGCAGAGTAGAAGACTAGTGGTTTCCATTCCATAGCGCAGCTTCAATCTTCGAGTCGGAGCATTGGGGTGAAGACCAGCTGCTACAATGGCATCCTCCATCATTTGTAGGCACTCTGCATCAGACAGCAGTGCTGTGTTGCGCTGCAGTGTCTCCTTTAGATAACTTAAACTTATCAGTGGTAGACGGACCTTCTTTAAGAGTTCCGGGAGATGGTTTGCACGGTTTTCTTCTCCTAGACTCACACCAACTGAGCAATATTTTACCCACCGCAGCACAACATCGAGAATAGTTTCTTCTCTGGTCACATTGAGGTCATCAGAGGATAGCAAGGCACCTAACTGGTGGGCCTCCAGTTCCAACACTTCACTGCTCATACAGACCTCGGTAAAGTGTTGCCGGAGGTAACGCTGAGCCTGGTCTGCCAAATCTTCAGCCCCTAAATCCCGGGCATAGTAATAAATTCCCAGGCAGTTGGAGACCTCCATGTTGTCCGTCATGTAAACCTGGCAGCGACCGAAGACATCATCCATCTGAAGTAGGAAGGCAGCGACTGAAATTCCCTGAACATTGTCGTGGGAAAGTGGGAGTTTGGAGCTGTACATGTATTCCAGTAATAAGGCTAAGCTTTGAGCTGGCATGTCCCGCAGTACCACTTGGCGTGTGGTGCTCTCACGCAGACCACAGGTGAACATCACGCGAAAGTAAGGGCTGAATGCAGCGAGGACGGACCGGTGACATGGGAAGCTGATGCCTTCTGCGACTAACACCACATCCGTCAACTGTTCAGCCTCACGCATGCGATTCAGCTGCTCCAATAGCATCAGGCCGTGCTTAGCTCTAAGATCCATCCTGCTCCTTGGTTTGGTTTCCTACAAATTCTATAGGCTCTTGAGCTTTTCTTTTGGCCTTCTTATTTATCCAGACTTTTTTTGCTGGGACCAGAGATGTTGCTGTGGGTACAAAGCACAGTTACTTAATCTAACTCCTGAAATATGCCTTCACTGTAGAAACCCTACCAATAAACAGCTATTATCGAGGTATTAATAACTAATAAATAAACCAGTCAGTCTTCCATTTGTTGTCCCTTACAAAGCAAACTGTGATGAGAAATTTCTGAAGGTTTGGAAGTTAATTTCTGGTTCCTGTCATCAGTGTCAGTAAGTACACAAGTCAGTGAGTATGTAGGGGCAGTGATAGCTTCAGTTACTGCTTCAAACAATATCACATATTTAATAAAATTTCACCAAATAAATAATATCTAAGCTATCATTTGTTCATGCACACACACATGTATAAATATATTTATGGGGTAAATACGGTTCACATTCTTTGTCCATTTAAATGATGTATCGACCCGATCAATTAATCTAGCACATGCACTGATTTAAGAATGTCTGACCTTCTGTGATCTGCCTTGTTCAGGCAGGGCGTCCATTACCTTTGCTTTACACACACACACAGTGCAATGCTAGGTGAGAGTTTGAGAAGTCTGTTTACCGAACCCTGAGTGCCCCAAGCTGAGCAACACGGCTAATTATAGACCATGATGTTTCAAATAACTAGAGCAACAGTCAGTGAGAACTTTTACATAAACTAAAACTGAAAACTATTTCTGCAAGTTGCAAAAAAATTATAACAAAGTTTTTTATCTTTAATATTAATTAATACACAAGTTGTAGAGAGTTTATCATGTCTTGTGGTTCTGACACATGCCTTAATGTTTAGAACGTCCTGCCGGGGGTCAGATTTCACCCTTCATTCTCTTGTCATGATGAAGTTCTGCACTTCACCATTCCATTCTTAAAGGTGTATTCTATGTGAGATGATTCATCATTTTTCTCATTGTGAGCGTCATAATTTCATAACTTTCTAGGAGGACACTCTTTTTTTTTTTTACAACAAATAGTAACAACCAAGTTCACATACAAAAACTATAAGCACTTGTGTAGAGTCACTCTATGGTGCATTTTGGTTGCTTAGCAACATGTTTGTCTCTTTACTTCACATTAGCCCCAACAGTATTTTGTCATATTTTACATTTGGTTACATTCATGACAGACATACAGTATTTATTAAATCAGTTCAGAAGATAACAATTTTGTATCTCCCTTGAATCTGACTGCATGTTTCTGGACTATGGGAAAAAAACTGGAGCAAACCAATGCTGACACGTGGAGAACATGCAAAGTCCACACAGAAAAGACCTGGACCATCTCATCTGAGGATTGAACTCATCCATCTATCCGTCTGTTATTTAGTTTCTCCATTGCATGATAATGATGAATACACTACAGACTTGAACAGGTCACAGGTCTGTTGCAAAGTACAAAGAAAAAAATCACACACACACATAGGATAATTTAATTGTCTCAAATACCTGCATGTCTTTGGACTGTGGGAAAAAATCCGAGTACTTGGAGGAAACTCACAGAGACATGGGAAGAACGTGCAAACTCTACACAGAAAGCCCCCAGATTGTATTGTAAGAGAATTGAACCCGGGCTATGAGGCGAACATTTAAGCTTTCTCAAGATCTAATATTAAGGCTTCATTATGGTAAATATAATGGAATTAATTGATATTCCATAAACATTTGTTTACTTACGAATTTTTCTGTGCATATTTGATTTTTATACTAAACAGAGGCAGATGAGAGATTTGCTGTGAGAGCTAAACTTTAAACAGTCTATCTAAATTATTAATGAAAATATTAACAGGGTTCTCCATGTAGTAACCTGATACTGAATATATTACACAACACAATATTTGCAACAAACATTTTAGGCTTGATAGAGCATTGTATATATTTAAAATGAAAAATAAATCAAGAAATGATTACTATAAGAAATTAAATGTCCTTAAAGCTGTGCAACAAAAACACAATCCGCTCTGCTATCAAACGGCCCAGTGACGAGGTTCTCGTCTGGGCAACATGTCAATAACTGTATAAAGATTTACTAATTTGCTTAACGTTTTGCTAAGCTTTGCTATGCACACACTTTAAATCTTATTATGTCCATCCCCCTCATCACAGGAAGAAAAGTCCTAATGATTCTTGTGATTATTATTTAAACTTGATTTTACACAACCACCGGATAGAATCTGTAACCAGAAGACGCCACCAACGGAAACTAATACAAAAACAGCTTAATCAGCAAAATCACAGAGAATATAAGCCCCATGGCCAAATTAAAATCAGATTTATATCCACAACTTGCAATTTCAGTGCAACTGTGGTATTACTAGTGTAAAAGTGTAAATACAGTGTTATATTCTCTTTTATTAATCAGTAACCAATAGGGAACCTCCTATTACTACATGAACTGTATCTCATTTAAGTATCTATGTGTGATTTGTGCAAACTCCTTCTTTGTAAGAAGATCTCTGATTGATGGTATAAAGATCTTGAGCAGGACAACATGGAGGGTTACTTTGTAAACAGAGAAATCCTGGATGAAGAGAGACTGGAGCAGATGTCCCAAAGATTAGATCCATTACAAACTCATAAACCCTTTTCCCATCGCATCAAGAACTCACTCAGGTATGACGCGGCATTTAAAAAAATCATGTAGTCATCTCTATCAAATTGTTTCTTTTACTTTAGTGAGGGAAATGCTGGATTTTGTGACCATTGCGATGTTTCCTTTGCTAGATGTTCTATTCCTAGACTGAAACATCGACTAGTGGAATGTTTGCCTGTACTGTACTGGTTACCTCGTTATTCCATTTGGGACTACGGCATGCCTGATCTTATATCTGGTATCAGTGTGGGTATCATGCATCTCCCACAAGGTAAACTGGGAAAACGAGTTTAAAAGGAAGAGAAATCTTTTATTGTAACTTTTTATTCAAATTGTTGTAAATTGCTAACTTGTTACTTGTAACTTGTTTATTTTGATGTAGTGCATTGAGCTGTACATTTATAGAAACATTACATTAGTGCATTTACAATCTTTCCTAAAACATGTAAATAGTAATACACAAAATATGTTTCATGAAAGCACATAATTCATAATTCATAGTTCATAATTTGCTTCCCTGGAAATGTTTATTACTTTTAACTACATCTTATGATCCACTAGTGTTAAACTGAAACACTGAAGAAAAAAAATATCTTTTATATACTGTTAATCTTTTGATCTTATTCATTTTAATAAATCATTTTATGAATCAGCTTTATATTTATTATTAAATGTCAGTTATTAAGAACGACTACAACAAAAATGCATACAGTATTTGTTGTGTTTTGTAGGAATGGCTTATGCATTATTGGCATCTTTGCCGACAGTTTTTGGACTGTACAGCTCTTTTTATCCTGTAATTGTTTATTTTTTCTTTGGGTCCTCCAGACACATTTCCATAGGTAAGAATGTCCGTTCCAAAACACGAGACAAATAGAAATTCTAACTGTTGTCCAAATGCTTTAAAATGTATTTGCCTTGCAATAATGTTTTCTTAAACTTTTATTGACACACCAAATGAGTGTTGAAAAAAAACCTACAAATTATACACCATTAATCAAACAAACAAGAAACTTTAATTTAGTAACTAGTTTGATTGTGTTAGTATTGAACTCTTTACCTGACCCAAATTCTAGTGGGTTTTAGGTATAAGTTTGGTTTTAATATATAAAATCAGACATGTAAGAACATGCAAACTTCACACCGACTTCAGTACCCGGCTCGCTATAACCGGGGACGTCTTTCAGTGAGACGAGTGTTACCTACTAAGCCCGATTACTTTAAATACATTAGTTTATTTGTACTCATTCATCAGCTAGTGCACAGCCATTTAAATGTAATTTACAGTGTTGTAATAGGTCCATTTAAGATTGGGAAACAATGACATTAGTTTCAAAGGACAATTGTGCAAGCATTATATGAATCATAACCAAATACTTTTCCTATAGCTGCAAATAATTTATTAGCTGAAATATATTGTATTTTTCTAAACTTTGTCAATGTTCGACAGGGACGTTTACGATTCTCAGTATTATGGTGGGGAGTGTTACAGAGAGACTAGCTCCTGATCAAGATTTTCTTCTGAATAATGGCACTAACATGACAGAAGTCGACGTTACAGCTAGAGATTTTTACAGAGTACAAGTTGCTGCTGCCACCACTTTACTGGGAGGATTAATTCAGGTTACCACATATAACATCGAACACCATGTACTAGTTTTTTTTTTACGAATGAGATGCAGATACTGAAAGACAGATATGTAACATTTATGTAAACGCTTGCCTCACAGGTGACACTAGGTTTGGTGCAGTTTGGGTTTGTGGGGACGTATCTCTCAGAGCCATTAGTGAGGGGGTATACTTCAGCCGCTGTCACTCATGCAGTAGTAGCTCAGCTAAAATACTTTTTCAAAGTGTCCCCAACAAGATTCATTGGGCCACTCGCTCTGGTGTATGTAAGTACTTCACATGTTTTGTTGGGTACAGAGAAAAAGTCCACAAAGGACCACAACATTTTATGTGTGTTTGCAGACTTTGGTGGACGTTTGCAAGTTGCTGCCCAATACTCATCTGCCCACTTTGGTGGTTAGTGTTGTGTCCATCATTATCCTCATCACTGCCAAAGAACTGAACAACTGTTTCAGAAAGAAACTGCCAGTGCCTGTACCAGTGGAGCTTCTCGTTGTATGATTTATTCTTTTTATTTACATTCTTGTGTTGCACATTTTCACTGTTACCGATGTGAGCGATCATTATTTTGAAGTACATTTAGGTTTAAGACCTCAACTAAACTACTATTGTTTAGCTTTTTACTAAGAATTTAAGATTATTAATTACCATTAATTAGTATGAAATCATAAGCATTCTGTGTGTGTGTGTGTGTGTGTGTGTACACTAGATTGTGGCAGGTACACTGATATCTTTCTACACTCATCTGAATGAAACTTATGAGATTTCAGTAGTGGGTGAGATCCCCAGTGGGTAAGTATTTATTTCATTAGATACAGACACTATAAAAATGGTGAGGAATGAAAGGGTGATGTTATGATTTTGTGTTGATTGGGTGTATAAAGTTATCTCAGGCCTTATGTGTTTGCATGTTCTCCCCGTGTCTTCGTGGCTTTCCTTTGAGTACTCTGGCTTCCTCAGTCAATCCAAAGACAGACAGACAGGTTAATTAAAGATGCTGGAAACGTCTATTGTGTATTCCCCCAGTGTGTGTTCCACTGTGACCCTAAATAGATTAACGGCGGTAAAACTAGAAAATATATGGATGGTTATATGTAGTTAAATATTAAACTTCTTTTGAGGAAATTGGTTTAACTTGCTTATCTGAAAAACACAAATGCCACACTTTATTCGGTTAGCTTTATGTCATGGTTGTTTTTTAACCATTTAGGCTCCAGTCCCCTACTCTGCCAAACATAAGCATTTTTCCTGAGGTGGTGGTGGATGCCGTTGCTCTGGCCATTGTGGGTTATGCCATGTCCGTGTCTTTAGGAAAAACGTTTGCCCTCAAGCATGGCTACAAAGTGAACAGCAATCAGGTAGTGAAGCATGAGATTAAATCAAAGATACAGTAAATTAATCCTGTAATGTTAACTAACTGTCTCCTTTTGTAGGAGTTGGTGGCTCTGGGGCTCAGTAATACAGTTGGAAGTTTTTTCCAGTGTTACTCAGTTTGTGCCTCCATGTCTCGCAGCCTCATACAGGAAACCACCGGAGGCAAAACACAGGCAGGACAAGCACATCAATTTATTCCAATGAAGACTTAATTATTAGTTTATATATTTATATATATATATGGTCTTCCTTTCACTCACTACAACAACTACAATCCGTAGTGCTTTAAAGCTTAAAACTTAAAGCTTAATTGCCTTAACATCAAATACACACTCTAAGTATTGAACCGTTGTTTGTACACGTATGTATATGTTGTGCGGCTCTAGATGGCAGGTGTGGTGTCATCCATGGTTGTTCTGGTGACAGTGTTAAAGTTAGGTCCACTGTTTCAAGAGTTGCCCAAGGTATGTCTGTCTTGACACGTCAAATGTACTTGAAAATTGAATATTTTGTATGTACTTAAACATTAACTCGTGTGTGTGTGTGTGTGTGTGTGTGTGTGTGTGTGTAGTCAGTGCTTGCTGCTATTGTTTTTGTGAATTTGAAGGGCATGTTCAAGCAGTATGCAGACGTTGTCAGACTGTGGCGAAGTAGCAAGATTGATCTGGTCAGCTATTATAATATCCTTATTTAACTGTTTCATTATTTCTAACAACGAATAGAGAAAACAAAGAAAAATCTTAACAAATTATTAATTACAAAAAGTCAATTATGTGTTGAATGACACTATCCCAGGATAGGGAATTTCTATTTCTGCACTAGTTTTTAATGGTGATTATTGGCTTTGTAAGATGGATTGATAAATATATATTAAAAAAAACATGTATATAGTATGTATTTATATTTACTGTATGTTTTATTTGCTGTTTTATTTAGCTGGTGTGGTTGGTGACGTGGGTGTCCACTGTCCTGTTCAATATGGATATGGGTCTGGCTGCCTCCATTAGCTTTGCTTTGCTAACTGTTATCTTCAGAACCCAGAGGTAATGCACCATTGCATTTCATCTTTAATGTTTCAATATTATTGTAAACATTTGGGATTTTATAAACCTATTTTCCAGAAAGGGGGGTTGTAAATTACAACAAAATGTACATCTGTTAAATCTTTATGTTTAATACGCTTGGTCACTCGAAACTTTTTTAACGTTTTGTTTTCATGGCTCCCTAATTTTGTTTTTATGTGTCCTGCTTGAACAGACCAAGATACTCTATCTTAGGACATCTTCCTGGTACTGAACTTTATTTAGACATGGAGACACACAGTCAGGTGAGGGACATGTCACAAATCTTTTTTATTATGGGCTATCCAAAAACCCTGAAGTGCTGGCCACAACCTACATAGTTTCCTACAATGATATCCAACTTTTCTGTTATGTGAATTAAGCTTTCGAGGCATTTTTTGTTACAGGTATTATAATGCCAGGTCATGGTATAAAGCAGATGTCTTTTTGAAAGCTTGTTGTTAATTGACCTTTATATCATCCAAAAGAACAATCCAACACAATCATAATAAAATTATGTGAATTGTTTACATAAAACTTACCGTAAAGCTACCACATAGAGTAAAATTAATATTTAAATATACTGCTTAATAAACATTTTATGGCCCCTAAATGTCCCCATGTGTTGTTCTCATGGAGAGAAAATTTTATTGTTTCCAATTCTTTCATGTATCAATTCACATCCAGTTGGCTCGGGAGAAACTCAGAAAATCATACCTGACTCTCGATCATTATTTATATGTGGCAGGGTTTAACACCACAATAAGAAGAAGACTGAAGTAAATAAATAAACAGGATGGGACATATAGTTTATCAGAAACTCAAGCACATGTAAAAATAATGGCATAAGATTCTAGCTCAAGAAAACGACATATAATAACGTTGCAGTGCAAAAAAATAACAAATTCTTAGCTAAATGTTATATCCAGGTTTATGTTTTTACTTTGTAGACAGAATACTGCTAAAATCCTGGAGTCAAACTGACATGTAACAACTTCATTCAGCTGAAATCACAAAAAAAAAAAACTGAATACAAAACAATTATTCATTTTAAAAAGGCATCTATGTGCTTAAAACCCTAAATCTAATGATCTCATTTTGCACTATCAAATTACATTTTTAAACAATGGTGAATAATGTTTTTAAATGATATATTTATGATTTTTTGTTGGCAGGTTCAGGAAGTGCCAGGCATCACCATATTCCGCTCATCAGCCACCGTGTACTTTGCAAATGCTGAACTTTATCTAGAAGCAATCAAAGAAAAGGTAGAAACTATTATTTCTGGTCATATTTAATCTTTTTCCTGTGAGTTCTGTCGACGTGTTTTATACTTACGGTGATTGGGTTGTTGTAGAGTGGCTTGGACATCACCAAGATGATCACGTATAAGCGCAGACAGGAAGCCAAGCAGAGACGGAGAGAGAGAAGGGCAGTACGCAGGGCTAAAAGAGAAGCCAAACGACAGGTGATTCAAACACACCACATGGACAACAGGAGCTTAGCAGTTAACATACTGCAAGAGTAACTGGAAGGCCGCTGATTGTTTTTTCATGCAGAAAGAAGCTTTTAGAGCGGCGTCTCAGCGAGCCAAACACTGTGTGTTCTCGGTTCAAGAACAGGCAGGTCGGCTGAGAGAAAGCATAAGAGAAAATGTTCAAGAAGAGACGTGGAAAGAACGAGAAAATGGAACTGTGTTTGTCATGCCAGAGACACCTCGCAACAGTTGGGTGTATCTTAAAGACATCGATCCTGAAACTAGCACACTGGGGTCCATGTCTGAGCTGCATGACGAGGACCTCACGACACTGGAATCAAGCAGTGAGGACACACTAAGCAGAGATCTGGAACGAGTTTCATTAGGCTCGCTGGGGAAATGGACCTGGGATATTCACTCCATCATCTTAGATCTTTCTTCAGCAAATTTTATTGACACGGTGGCTATCAAAACACTGACAAATGTAGGTGAGATTTTAATATAACATATTTGTCAAATAAGGGGATGGAAGGTTCTGACGTGTGGCACAGTCTAGGCGGCTTAGCCTTGACAATCAATGGTCGGCTCGATCGCTTACGGTCACTTACGGTCACGTCATTGGGACTAAACCCTAACGTCCAGTTACCCAAAGACTGAACCATCAGCGTATTGCTTAAACTCTGACACAACTTCATCAATAAAGTTAAGCTGGACTGCAACATCAGGTGGTGTATGCGGCCCCATTACCACGTCGTAAACGGGGCCGCATACACCACCTGATGTTGCAGTCCAACTTAACATTATTAAGAAAACCACACCCACGTGAGGCTGGCTTTTTTGCCCTACTGACCCCAATCAGACGGGTTGTATACTTTAAAGAGTACAAGTACACCAAAAAGTACTTAAGTTTAAGTAGTCTCTAGATTGTGTCTCCTCTTCCATCCTTATCCTAGAATACATTTTAAATCATTGTGTTTTAATATTTATATGCACATAACGAGTAAATAGTATTTGAATAACACTCATAATAACTTTAAGATATTTTGATTTGTCTTTTTTGTGGTGCACTATAGTTTTGCATTTACAAATTTCCATTCTTCACAGCCTTAGCCAGTTATTGACCACAATTGCTGTTAATTGGTAATGTGTTTACTTGGCTTTGATTGGACATGTTATGCCCATTATTGCAGCACTTCTGTGTATCTGGCAGTGTATTATATGATCACATGTGGGTGGTTTTAATTTGGAATGAAACTGGGACTAAAATGAGTGTGCACAGCTAAAATGTTTTTCTCTGTTGACAGATATTTCATGATTTTGGAGAGATTGATGTTTACATCTATATGACCGGCTGTCAGCGTAAGTAAAACTGAAGTGCCACTCATAATCTTTGATAGAGCAGTGTTCCTAGATAGTGTCCCTAATATTTGACAAGAGTCAGCGATGGGTTCAGGGCACAGACAACTTGCAAGTGCAGTTTTTCCCTTACAGACCACAATGGCGACCAAGAGAACTTTAAAACACCCTGTTGGGTTTTGGGTTTCTGGGCCCCAGACCTTGCTCTCTCCAACACCAAGAGCCTCTTCGCGAAGGACCGTTTTTGGTTCTGGAACTTTAGGATTAAAGATCACTGCCAGCCAATATTTAAGTCTAAAGATTTATTAAGTCAGTATTAAAAAAACAAGGTTGCAAATGCTCACAAAGACGGTGTACACCGGACCCGGTCTCAATCAGCCCAAACCACACAGAACGCCAGACAGGTTGAAGAGAGTGGAGCCCGAGCCTTCAAAGATCAGACTTTTTATACTCCTTTGCACTGTCTTCTGATCTCATCGTGACCGACTTCCTCCTCTTGCACAGCTCCCAGTTCAACGGTTTGACCAAATCGTTTTGCAACAGCTCTTTCTACACAGCAACGACATTTTCCCCAGAACTCTTTCAGCAAGCTAAGCAGAACCTCATGACCCTTAACCTAAGCAGATCAAAATCATTTTAATATCTACAACCCTAAAATTATTTTAATCATTGAAAATTTGTCTAGTGTATGTTTAAACAAGGCCAGGCACACCTAACTCGCTATCAACTCCGGGCATTGGTGACCCGATTCTTTATATAGTTTTATAACTTTATCTAGTTCACTAGTTAACATCTGTTCTGTTTTGCTTTACTCTAGCTTCTGTAGTGGAACAGCTGGAACAAGGAGGCTTTTTTACTGACATTTCCAAAGAGCAACTCTTCCCTACAGTGCACGATGCAGTGCTTTACTGCCTTAAACACCACGGTGCTGCTACTCTGCCGAGCTACCCTAAACCACTGGTGTGTTTACACCATAACGGTTTTTAATGTTGTAGCAGCAGTTTCAACTCTTCTGGGAAGTTTGTCCACAAGGTTCAGGAGTGTGTTTATGTTTTTTCAAGAAGTCTTTTGTGAGCAAGCTTTATGCAATTAGCATGTTCTCCCTGTGTGTGCATGTTTTTTAGCCGACTGTCCAAAAACATGAAGTTAAGTTCCCTAAAATGAAATAGTATTATGCGGTGCTAAAACTATATAATGGCTGGATGGCTGTATTTATGTATCGTTTTTAATATTGTTTTATTTATCATTACAGGATCGGAGCAGCACCAAATTATGAAGTCTGTTCCTGCCTTCGTCTTAATACGTTGGTCCGTGTGAATGCACGAATGACAAATTAGTTCTTCATATGAGTATTAGTATGAATTCTTAAATAGTAAATCATGGGTTGCATAATCAGGGCTGGTCCTTGAATTTGTGAAATACATTTGATTTACGTTTGCTGGTAAATGTACAATATTACATGTCTATTAAAATTGTAATTGACAGAAGACATAACATGAATATTTTTGACCACATTTCACAGCGGCTGAAAACTTCTATTTGTGATTCAAAACACTTCAACAAAGTACAGATTACAATTCATAAATTAATAAATAATTCTTTGGGTGCAGTAAACAAAGCAATGACAATTAAATAAATAATAATAAATATCATCTGAATATATAGTTTATGTTTAGACAATCTTTCTTATTCTGTAAGCTCTATAAATCCATCCATTCTCATGATAAATAAATCTGCATGACCGTAAATCGATAATAATTTTTAAAACGAAAATCAAACTCAATTGAACATTCTTTTGCACTCCTTAGGAGGTAATCCAGTGCATAAATATGTAAACAAAGATTTTTAATTATGTTGTAAATATGGCTGCATTCCCTAAATAAACAAATAAATAAATATGCATTTATTCCCTAACAAAACATAACAGCAAACAAGAGAACATGTTCATAACACTCGGTGCATAAATCCCTGAATTTAATGTAACACAGCATTCAGTCCAGATGTTCAGTCTGATGTATTTGCAAAGTATAATCATGTAAATCAGAGAGCGCTTGTGGTTTTTTGGAGAGTGGGGCAGGTTGTGCTTAAGTGTTTGCATGCAAATATGCATGTGTGTGTTTTGCAGGCCTTTGGCTCAGATGGTTGTTGTAGGCATCCATGAAAAAATAATTGGGCTGGTGCACAATTTAAAACACTTGGCTAGTAAAGTCTGATTGTGGTTTGGTTGTTCTAATTGTAGCCAGATTGATCAAACAAAAATCTGTTATCTGGTACTGGAATTAATTATCATTAATAATTAATCCTCAAAAGAAATTAAGAAATAAAGAAGCACATATTAAATTTTAGGAATGATTCTGCTGTAGTAATCTATCATGCTTTGGTACAATATGATGTGGATCGGGCGACATGAATATATACGGATGTGGATTCCGAGGTCAGGCAATCTGTGTGGACTTTGCATGTTCTTCCAGTGTTTAAGTTTCCTGCAGTTTCCTCCTACAGTCCAAAGACCTGCAGAGAGGAAAAATGGAGACACTAAATCTGCCCTGTGTTTGTATTGGTCGGCATCTCTGAACCCTGTAACAGACTGGTGTATTAGCCCGGTGTGTCTCACCATAACCCTAAATAAGATTAAGCGCTAGTGAAACTAGATAATGGATGGTAGGTGAACCCTTACTAAACCCTTTTAAACGATAACAGGCGTAGCCATCCTAGATACACTTAGCTTTCTTACACATGCACCTGTATGTATGAACTGTCTACACCTCATTAATATTAAAATTAATGGCAACAGTGCATTACATATGGGAAAAGTTTGGTGAACGCTGCCTTTCTTGTGTCTGCATGCATATTTGCATGCAAGTAAAAGCATGGTGAACTTTCTGTACGTATGTGTGAGCAAAGACAACAGCTTAGATTAGTAGCTGCACCATATGATGTGACATTTCAGCACGAACCGTAGTTTTGCTCTAAATGTGCACTTAGTGTGCATACATCAGAGCTATTTAACATGCTGCCAGTCTACAGCAATAAGTGTACAACATAGAAACGACTTGTCTAGTAGTGCATGATTTGAAACACAGTCACGTTACTGTGTATCGTTTACCTACTGCAAAAACATCCAGTTCATGCCACAGCCAGTGGGCGTATTAGAAAATGTTTATAAAAACATTTTATAAATAAAATGTTTCATTTTATGTCGTAAATGCTTTTGCACTATTATATAGACTTTAATTTAATTCACTAATTTAAACTAACAAGAATTCCGTCGTCTGTAAGGATTTCGGTAGGGGGTGGTTATGCCAGAAACACTAAACTATAGACAGGAACACCCCAGACAAATCTAATCACGTGTGATTGTGTCATGGGTTTAGATGCCCTAACGCAGGTGGACTAGTGTAATAACAGATTTATCGGCTTGCATTCTGTTAACTATGTAGCTGAGCTTCTTTATATTAAAACAAACAAACTGATAGCCATATTATTAATATACTGTTCAACCCTTATACATGCAGTGCATAGAATGCTAAAGGATAAGATGGATTTTTATCTTCAGTGTGCAGAGATGCTGGGTAAAGGGAATAGGCTACTTATGACTGGATTGCAACATATGAATTTCTGTCATTATGTGTTTACAAATGTATCTGGGTGCTGAAGGGAAAGAATCTGAAGATATTTCCGTATCTTTCTTGTGTGAATGCGTGTTTGTTTGGTTTAAAGGTCCTGGTGTATATCTTTTATCTGCTCCTGAGCCTCCTGATGCTGCTGCTGTGCCTTTTGATGTTGTGAGATAAGTTGCTGGTAGCGCGCCTGACGTTGGTAGTCTGGGTCCACATTGATCCAGTTGTTTGCGATCCATTTAACTCCTTGAGCGACCTTACAGCTTCCATGTAGTGAGTACTCGTCCTGTTCACCTACCCAGCCTATAGAGGGCGACATGACTCGAATTAATCGAATAAATGGAAATGACTTACATTAAAGGCATATAAACTGTCGAGTCACATTACCATGAACTCGTTTGTGTGTAAATCCGTTACAAAACCCTTTTTTGGGGTAAACTTTGTAAACATTTGTCATTGACCAGACATAAAGTGTAAATTAAGTCTGAATGTCACATGAGAGACGAGCAGAAATGTAATTTCACAAGACTAATTTCAGTATTAACCAAATGTCATGCAGAGAAACTTCCAACAGTCTGTACGGAGCATTTATTCTGCTTTTTCTTTTCATTATAAAGGACGAGAAAAGGATCTTGTGCTGCTGCTAGATTTTTCTTTAGATTGTGCAGAATATCACTATTAGCACTAGATCACTCCAAAATAAAAAGTGTAAAACTTTAATTACAGCACAAGAATATTCTCAGCGACATTTAGGACGATATCTGCTGTTATTTCTCGGCCCTTATATGGTGCTTGTTTGTCACTTATGTATGAAGAATGTATGCAATTATACATTTATTACAATCAATTAATGAATAACATTTAATACATAAATTATATTAACTATACTAATATACCAGTGTGCCCAATTGGGGAGCCTCTGGCATTTATGAACATACGCATGTTCTACTAATGAATCTGTTTAGGAGCAAGTATTTGAAGACAGTCCATTTTACTTGGAACAATTAATTTAATAAGGTTTCACGATTGAGGCATTTAGTGGATAATAATTCACATTTATTATCACATAATCTCTCTATCTATTCTTTTATTGTCCGTTTTCCCAGTTCCTGGGGTAGGACGTTATTGTTTGGAGCAGAGTTTTCCGTCCGGATGCCCTTCCTGACGACAACCACCAGTAAGTGGTGGGAACTT
>JAOTRQ010000010.1:2546006-2561754 GCA_028565875.1 Hoplisoma paleatum | reverse complement strand
GTTGGGATATGCGAAGAGAAACATTTCATTGTACTGTGCATCTGTATATGTGTAATGACAAATAAAATTGAATTTGATTTGAATTTGATTTGACTTCTAATCACATGATGAACTCACTCGCCTCTTCTTCTGTGTTTACTACTTTATCATTTACAAACAGGCACCCCGCTGCCTAACGGAGACGCTCATTTACACAGCTCAGCCAAACGGAAGCTGACGGAAGACAAAGCCTACGTTTTCGACAAAAGGCTGAGGTACAACGTCCGGCAGAACGAGACCAACTACAGATTCCGGGACATCGTCGTGAGGAAGGAAGAAGGTTTTACACACGTCCTGCTGTCTAGTCAAACATCCGAGAAAAATGCACTAACACCCGAGGTACGAGACTTTACAAAGGAAGTATTACTCATTCATACCTTGTCATCAAAAGAAAGTCAAACAGCCACATCTAGACCACGACATTATCCACCCACCAGTCTTTTTCACTTCATACCCACAATAATCAAACACATACTTGCTATTTCCTGTTCCAGCATGACCAACTCTTTTGCACAACGTGAGATGCATTAAAAGAACAAGGATTGTTCCTCCTTTTGTTTTACATCCTCTTCAATGTGTCCAATCTGGGGCCACTACTAATCACCTGCCAGTGTTTGTTCCCACAGAGACGTGGACCATCAAATCAAACCGAATTGCTTTTTATTTGTCATTACACATATTCAGATGTACAGCACAATGAAAAGGGAAATGGAAGTTGGGGTCAGAGCGCAGGGTCAGCCAATGCATGGCACCCTTGGAGCAGACAGGGTTAAGGGTCTTGCTCAAGGACCCAGCAGTGGCTGTGTAGCAGAACCTGGATTTGAACCTCATAGCCCAACGCTCTACTTACTAGGCTACACTGACCATGCATGGCCAACGATGCTTCATGTTACATCCTCCCTCTCATCGTTTATCTTTCTAGAGGAGTAAAAACAGTGGATTCTACATTAAAACACCTGATCACCTCGTTACTACTACTAATAATAATAATATGTTACACTTCTATAGCGCCTTTCCCAAACCCAAGGTCGCTTTACATGGCATATATAATACAGTCATATAGAATACAGTACAGCCAAACTAACAAACAATACAATAACTAGGTGGAATAGTGTGAGGCAAATAGAAACGTTTTTAAATGTTTTTTGAAGGATGACAGACTGGTGGAGTTACGGAGTGATGGTGGAAGAGAGTTCCTTCTTGCTTTGAGGCAACAGTGGAAACCACTATACCACCATGCCACCACATGCATGGTTATTATATAAAGATAATTATTTAGTGTAAATAGGTTTTTCAGTGTGTACCTGGTAAATCAGTTCTTTCACTCTCCTCTCATATTTGCGAACACCTTTAATAGCATCAGCTGAACGTTTCTGCTCAGCTTCAAGCTCATTCTCCAGTTCACGCACCTGCAACATACGTTTAGTAATGTACAAAGTTATTGTCATGGTGTGTGTACATAACTGAATCTATAGAGCATTATAATTTACAGATGAAACAATACACTCTACCGAGGATGCAATATTATTCATACCTGGTTACCTGGTTTATAAGACAATTATGTCTAAAAAAAAATTGAAAGATGATGACAAAACACCGCCCTCTGCTGTTTGACTTGAATATCGATTCATTAAAAATAAATACCGATTTGAATCGTGCATTGTTCCATCCTTATAGTAATGTAGAATTATCATACATACTCTAGCTTCCAGTTTCTGGAGCTGCTTTTTGCCACCCTTCAGGGCCAAATTCTCAGCTTCATCAAGACGGTGCTGAAGATCTTTGACAGTGACCTCAAGGTTCTTCTTCATTCTCTCCAGATGTGCACTAGTGTCCTGCTCCTTCTTCAACTCTTCGGCCATCATTGCAGCCTGTAATTTTAATTCTGATTATATTGTATCTGTGACATGTTACTGTATTCATATGCTGCTTACCAAACATTTCAACATAATACAATTTAAAATTTTATTTGATAATAGTATAGTAGTAGTAAAAGATTGGGAATTGTTATGAAAAATTATGTAAAAATTTCTTTGCAGTAGGATTTTTCATTTTCAGTGCATTTTCTGATGTATTTTAATCACAGTCAAACAAAAATCATTTCTTACAACTACTAGAAGCTTACAAACAAACAATTTAGATCTTTCGAAGCTCACTCACGTCAGTGATGGCTTTCTTTGCCTTCTCCTCAGCATTGCGTGCTTCCTGAACAATGTCCTCTACCTCACCTTGAATCTGCACGAGATCTGTCTCCAGTTTCTTTTTGGTGTTAATAAGGCTGGTATTCTAAAACCGACAACAAATAAAGTATATAAAGAAAGTTATATAAACTGTAATGTAACTCAGTGCTGGATAATTTCCATACCTGAGAATGCAAGAGAGTGACACGTTCACTGGCATCCACTAGCTCCTGCTCGGCCACTTTGCGGCCTCTCTCGGTTTGCTCCAGAGCAGCTCTTAGTTCCTCAATCTCCGCCAGCAAAAGATTGTTTCTACGCTCCACCATGGACACCTGCTCCTTCATGTCTTCTTGACTTCTTATTGCTTCATCAAGGTGCAATTGTGCATCCTGGATAAAAGAAAATCAGATTGAGATGCTTTCAACCCGCTAAAGGAAAACAAATATTTGTGAACACACCTTGAATTGTCCTTGCACAATCCTGAGCTGCTTTTGGGCTTCAGAAGCCTGACGGCTGACATGGCTCAGCTGGATCTCCATCTCATTAAGATCACCCTCCATCTTTTTCTTGATTCTAAGAGCATCGTTTCTGCTTCGGATCTCAGCATCCAAAGTGCTCTGCATGGAGTCGATCACTCTCTGACTGTTTCTCTTGATCAGCTCAATCTCTTCATCTTTTTCCGCCAGTTTACGGTCAATCTCGCTCTTGACTTGGTTTAGTTCAAGCTGGATACGAACAATTTTGGATTCCTCATGCTCCAGTGTGGCCTTACAAAGAAATAAACAATGTACTATAATGTACTGTGATCAGAACAAAATGTCGGTGATGTTTGTAGTTGGTTTTACTTACCTCAGCTTCCTCAAGAGCTGTTTGGATTTCGGACTTCTCTAATTCAACGGTCTTCTTTCCTTTCTCTAGCTCATGAATGGTTTTTCCTGTTTCACCAAGCTGCTCCGTTAAATCAGAGATCTCCTCTTTTTACAGAAAAATAAGAAAAGTTTAACAAAGCCAGGGATTCACACAGTATGACAGAACGTATGTGGACATCTACTTGTATTTAATTCAAGTGTTTGAGCAAAATCTAATGCTAGCATATAAAACAATTATGCACTTCCTTAATCAGGGTCATGTACTGCCCATCAAGCCACATTGTGCACAAAAGTCATATTTTGTTGACTTACGCTGAAGGTTTTTATTCTCCCTCTTTAGAGTTTCCAGTTGATCCAGAGCTTCTTCATATGAGTTTTTCATCTTGAAAAGCTCAGTGCTGAGAGTGCGAGCCTCTTTCTGGGCTCCTTCCAGTTCTGCCTGGCTTTCCTCAAGTTTCTGTTTCCATTCTGCCAATACCTAATACCAAAACCATTCAAGTTAAATTATGTTCCGGTAATGTTATAAATTGCGTATCAAAAATGGGCATGGACAAGAACCTCTTTCAAACAAGCGGATTTTCCATGTAGGTGTTTAACATTGTTAGCAGGGCTGATAATTTTAATGTGTATGCTTTAGATGTGCTGGGTTAAAATAATTACCTTGTCAAAGTTCCTTTGCTTTTTGTCAAGGTTGGCAGCAAGAGCATTTGCTCTCTCAACATCGATCATAAGGTCCTCCACTTCATTCTGCAGCCTCTGCTTTGTCTTTTCCAGAGAAGCACACTTGGCATTCACAGCTTCAGTTGACTCTACAGCATCCTGTAAGCGCTGAGTAAGCTTTTTCCTAAAGAAAAAGAAAGAAAAAAGAAAATTCCGTAGTGCCAAGTTTTATTATTTTTTTAAAAATCATTTAGATCTAAGAGAAATGTGACTTTTACTTTGCTTCCTCGAGCTCCTCGGTGCGCTGGATGGCATCAGTCTCATATTTGGTTCTCCACTGAGCTACCTCGCTGTTTGCCTTGGACAAAGCACGTTGAAGCTCAGCTTTGGCTTCCTGTTCTTCTTCATATTGCTCTCGGAGAAGATCACAGTCATGGCGGGAGGACTGCAAAGAATGTGCAAGGGCATTCTTCGCCTGTGAAACAACCCCATTTTGTTAGATTAATCCCTGGAAAAATGAAAGAATTGATTGTCAAGTGTTAAAAAAACAATGTTCCATTTTTTACCTTGACTTCTTCTTCGATTTGCCTTCTTAGCTCCTCGACCTGTTGTGTATAGGCTTGCTTGCCCCGAGTCAGCTGAGTAACAAGAGCTTCCTTTTCTTCCAAAAGGCGTCCAATTTCACCTTTTATGGATTAACCAAAAATACACTCATTCTAAATACATTTTTATCAATCAACGCTTAAAAATTAAATTGTCTACTAGTTCTGTAAATTTCTTTATTCTGCTAGTCCAATAAATTTACCATTTTCAGTCTGAAGTCTGGCTTTTTGGCCTCCAAGGTCATTAAGTTGACGATGTTGCTCTTCATTCTTGGACTTTAACTCACTCAGCTGATCTTCTAGAGTTCGGCACATCTTTTCAAAGTTAGCCTATGAAAAGCAACAGTTTCATGCTGTAAACATCCATCCAGATGCCCACCTATGTCACCATGGTAGAATATCATTTTGGTTACTTGTTAACTACCTTAATTAGTAGGTGACCACTGCCCTTGTAAACTAACTGAAACAAAAGCAGCAATTAAAAGTTCATATAAAGGGTTGTGAATTGAGCGTTTACCTTTGATTTGGCAACAGCTTCTACGTTGCTGGACAGATCATCAATCTCCATTTTGAATTCACTCTTCTCTTTCTCCAGCTTCTGCTTGATTCGCTGAAGGTTGTCGATCTGCTCTCCGAGCTCCGCCACTGTATCAGCCTGCTTCTTTCTCAGAGCTGCAGTAGTGGCCTCGTGCTGCAAGGTGGACTCCTCAAGATCTCTCCGTAACTTTTGGAACTCGGCCTCTCGTTTCTTGTTCATCTCGATCTGAACGGAGGTGGCACCACCAGCTTCTTCCAGTCTCTCACTGATCTCTTCCAGTTCACGAGAGAGATCAGCTCTCTGCTTCTCTACCTTGGCACGAGCAGCACGTTCGGCCTCAATTTCCTCCTCAAGCTCTTCAATACGGGCCTGAGAAAGATAAGTTGTATCGTCCATATTAACCAAGAGAACCATGCTTTTAGTACCATTTAAAAGTAAATAAGTGAGTATATAAATGTGCATATTTAGTTCATTTTAAGTAAATAAGTTAGTACATAAATATGCAATTATTATTCAAGCTTTACTTCAGTTTTAGGAAACCTAATATATATATATATATATATACTGCCAAACAAGGCAACAGAAGTTGAGTCTCAGAACAGTGTGTAAAGAGCTTCGACTAAAGTAAATCACACTGCTACTGGACTGTAGAGCAGTGTAGCCACAGTCGCACTTCTATGTCCGACTAGCCGATAGAGGAGTCTCAAAAATCTTTCAATATTTGCAATATTTCATTGTTTTTCAATGGTGGTTTTGTTCATTTATTGTTTGTCACTCAAGTTCAGAATGTGGGAAGGTAAAAAAACAAACATCTTTGACAATATAGTGTAATTTAGTTATATCGCTCAGGTGCCGATCACCTGAAGTTCTTTAATTTTCTTCTGTGACTGTGCTCCAAGCGTTTGCTCATCCTCAATTTTGCTAAGAAACTGGCTCATCTCAAATTCCTTTCTGTGGGACAAATAGATGTTTTATAGACTTGAAAAAAAATTAATTATAGTCCTAAAATAGTAGTGACGTTGTTCTTACTTCTTAAGCTTTTCATCCATCTGTTGCTTGTCATTCTCCAGGTCCATTATGGATTCCTGGGCCAGTTTTAGGTCCCCCTCAAGCTTCCTCTTGGCTCGCTCGAGATCCATACGAAGCTTCTTCTCTTGCTCGAGAGATCCTTCCAGCTATCGTAGATCAATTAAGCTTGTTAACACGGTCAAGCTGCTCATTTAAAATAAAAGCCCAAAACTTACATCATCTACTTGCTGTTCCAGTTTGGACTTGGCTTTAGTCAGAATGTTGACTTTGTCTTCCTCGGCTTGAAGATCGTCAAGAGTCTGCTGGTGGGCCTCTTGGAGAGCTTTCTTTTCCTTAGACAACTTAGCAATAATTTCCTCTAGCGATGACATCTCCTCAACCAGATTTTTAACCTTAAAAAAGTATGTCTGCATAAGCATGGTTTATAAGAAATACAGCCTCGTGCTCTATTAACTATAATAAGAACCTTGTTTTCAAGGGCATGCTTCTCCTTCTCCACTTTAGCTAAGGTTAACTCCAAATCATCAATGTCTTTCTTTAGCTCTGAACACTCGTCCTCCAGTTTTCTTTTTTTGGCAGTTAATTCGGCATTGACTTCTTCCTCGTCCTCCAGTCTCTCAGTCGTCTCTTTGAGTTTGGCCTCAAGATGGATCTTGCTTTTGATGAGCCCTTCACAGCGCTCTTCTGCATCTGAGAGGTTCTCAACTTCCTAAAATTAATACATAAGAACGTATTTGGGGATCATTACCCAACTTTTGGGTAAACCACATAAACCATTCGGAAAACGATTCGGAAATCAGAAATCATATTTTATGCCAACGAATATGTTTAGTAACAGAATTAATGGCATAGACACTAAGTCTCTGGGGTAAAAATCTGAACGGTTGGGCCCCTGAGCAAGGCCCTTAACACTAAATTGCTCATAAAAAGGTGTTCTGTTGTAATTGTAAGTCACTTAGGATAAAAATGTCGGCTAAATGCTGAAAATGTGAAATGTAGCTATTTTCTAGTAGCACAATTATTGTGTAAATAATAATACTGCTCTGCTTTCTGCAAACAAATGAAAGCATAAATGGCCAAGCTATATATTCCAATATAGTATATATATCTCAACTACATCATTCTTTTAATTATTAAATTAATGATTAATGATGGTTTATGTTTGCGGTTTACTTTTCTCTTGCATGACCAAGACACAATTGTGTAACTGGCCACACTGACTCTGCTCTTGCTCTTTTTGACAATAATAATCAAAATGAATAAGCCAATAAAAACGTACGGCAGCCACTTGCAACTGCAAGTCGTTTTTTTCCTGCAGTAGTGTCACCATTTTTTCTTCAAGCTCTTTCTTCTTTGCCAAAGCCTTCGCAAGATCCTCTTTCATTCTTTTAAAATTCTCCTTCATGGCAGCCATTTCCTTTTCGGTCTCTGCGCTCTTTAGAAGAGGCTTGATTTTGAAATAAAGCTTCATCCATGGCCAGTGTTTCACATTCATGAACGAGCGAATGTTGTATTGGATGGTAAAGATAGATTCTCTGTTGCAAGATCAAAATACATTGATTAGTATCATTACATTGAAATATATACAAAATTCAGTTTTTCTGTATTTTTGTATTTTCATGCGGACTTTCTGTAAATTAAGAAAAAATCGTTGTATGAATGTGTGTGTGTGTGTGTGTGTGTGTGTGTGTGTGTGTGTGTGTGTGTGTGTGTGTGTGTGTGTGTGTCTATCTCAAAGTCCAAAGAAAGTCAGTCTGTACACACTCGGGAAATATAGTTCATTGTATAGCTTAAAAAATAGTAAAATCAGTTGTTTAAACATTTTAACGTTATAATTAGTGTTGTAAATGTGATTAAAAGTAAATACAGGGAAGTGGGACGTTTCTGGCAACAACTTATTAGCATATTTGACGTAGTTCAAATTAGTGCATTCATAAAATGTGTGAAACTAGTAATTCAACTAGTAATATATCTTTATTATTATTTAGTGATTTTGTACAAAGAACTGCATGGACATGTTTTAAGTTGATTAAAAAGAGTCCCCCTTAAAAAGATGTCCCCATTAATGCAATTATTTTTTCAATAATTAGACTAATTACATGCAAACGTTTGTAACGTAAAGCCAGTACCTTCTCTCCATCATTTTGACAAACTCTCTTCTCATCAGGAAACCTCTGCACAGAGCCTGAGTCATGGTCACTAGAATCGCAAGCTTTTCATCTCGCATTTCCTCAAGAAGACCCAAAAGTCCAGCTTTGAAAAAAACCTGCGACAAAAGGAACTAATATTTAGGCAGCACTCAAATGTCAAACCAACAGTTTTTGCATCCAACTGTTACCTTTGTATGTCCGAATTTGTACTGCGTATGGTCCACATCGATGGAACCAAGAAGCTTCTCTGAAGCTTTCTTGTTGTCAATGAACTGCCCTTCAGGAATAACACTGGCATTTAATACTTTGTATCTGAAAGACAAATTTGGTGCTGTTTATGCCTGTTTGCTGTTTATTTCTTTAGTAAGCTACAAGATTGTTCTGTACAGAAAATACACAAACCTTTGTTTAAAGTCACCATATAGTATTCTGCTAGGAAAACCCTTTCTGCAAATTCTGATACCCTCCAGTACACCGTTACAGCGCAGCTGGTGGATGACCAATGCGTTCTCCATCAGGCCTAAATTTACCAAGAACAGGTTTATAAAGCTTACATAAGGCAATTGTTTTCTCTTTACTATTTGTTCTGTATTGAAACACTAGTGACCTCGTAATTGGTATATTGGTCGTGGATTGCACAGCAGACCAACACAATATTTGTATTCAATAAAGAAAAATAATTCAGATTCACAATATTGTGTAAAAACGATGTAATATTAAACAAACCTGGAGTCTTAGACTCATTTGGAATAAGACAGCGCACAAAGTGAGGATGAGTGCTTCTCAGATTGGTCATTAGCTTGCCCAGGTTTTCCTGTTCAATATCAATAACAGTAATGTTAATTCTTCTTTATCTTCATTATAAAGATTTTATTCTTTATATTAACACAAAGATGGGTTCGATATATTTACCCGAAACAGAGCTGACACTGTCTGAAAAGACCCACCCTTCTTCTTTCCACCTTTTTTACTGCCACCTTCAGCTATTAATTGAACATGCCAGTAAATGCAATGAATTTGCTATGGTTGGTAAGCTGTTTTATGCGATTGGCACAGAATTGTGGATCAGTACATAGTAAATGTAGGTAGAGGTTAATTATGGAGACTTGAATTTAACCAGATGCTTGGATTAAATCGAATAACTTAAGAACAATCAACAAAAATACTTAAATGTTCAACAAACCTTCAGCAGAGGCATGAGAAGCAAACAGAGAAGCTAACAGTTTTACTGCAGACTTCTGATACAGCTGAACGACCGAGTCATTCAGGGGATCTTTATTCTTTTCAAGCCACCCCAAAATGTTGTAGTCCACAGTGCCAGCGTAGTGCACTAAGGAAAAGTGAGCCTCCGCCTTGCCTTTGGTAGGTTTTGGCTTCTGGAATGATGCGGTTTTACCCAGATGCTGATCGTACAGCTTGTTCTTAAATGTCATGTCTGTTGCCTTGGGGAACATACACTCTTCTTCAAGGATGGAGAAAATGCCCATCGGCTGAAAGTAAGAAGAGTATACATTTATTACAACTAATATTAAACATAATTCATGGTGCGCCTGTGGACATTTTAACATTCACTTTGCAGGACATTCAAAAAAACTTCAGTTCACTTCACTAATCTTTAAACTTTTAGCTACAGCAGCTCAAAATATTTTAAATTTTTGTCTGGTTGAGCAGAAAATTGCATCCACACAGTACAGGCTTAATTCAATGCGCTGAATTGTCAGATTGGGTTTTACACTATCAGGGAAGGTTTGGATTGAAGGATGGAAAACTCTCTATGGTGGGTGAAATGCTAAACTTAACGTGTGTTAAAAATCATGGGCTGCGTCCCTCAAAGAAGTTGGAATCAACGATTCAACTGATATATCCATCATGGCCTCAACTATCCTGACTACCTAAGCTGATTAATATAACATAATAGATACACAAAATGCACTAATATGAACATATTTTGATTGATTTTCAAACAATATAAATGTCTTTATTTAATCTGATATGCATTAAAGGTGATAAATATGTGTTTATTATTTCTTATTGGTTTATTAGTGGTTTGCTCAGTTGTGAAGAAAATACATCTACAGGTTCAAATATGCATGCTCAGTTCCATTCTTTCTTCTTTTGAAACGTTGAATTAATCACATTGGACAGGTTTTTTTTACAGTGGGAGGAAACCAAAACACCCTGAGAAAATTCACTGGGAGAACATGCAAACTCAGAACAGCACTACTCACTTTGCCAATGAATTTGTATAAATGTGTATTACCCACCTTCTCAATAAGTTCTATACATGCAGCCAGGTCCATACCAAAGTCAATGAATTCCCACTCGATTCCTTCTTTTTTGTATTCCTCTTGTTCAAGCACAAACATGTGGTGATTGAAAAACTGTTGCAGTTTTTCATTAGTAAAATTGATGCACAACTGCTCCAAGCTGTTAAACTGTAATTACACACGGAATAAAGTAACAATCTCTGTTCCAGGGTGGAATTTTAAATAAATACATTTATATGTTTGCATTGATTACTTACATCAAATATTTCAAAGCCAGCAATATCCAGCACCCCAATAAAGAACTGTCTTGCTTGCTTGGTGTCCAACATCTCATTAATACGAACAACCATCCACAAAAACATTTTCTCATACACTGCCTTACACAGAGCCATGGTTGCATTGTTCACCTTTTTAAAAATGCAAAAAAAAAAGCATAACGTTTTTGATCTTTTTGGTTAAGCATATAATTATAAATATGAAGTCTTACTACCTGGGGAACAGTTTGTCCTTTGGTTACAAATTCATTCCCGACTTTGACTCTGGGATAGCACAGAGCTTTTAGCATATCAGCCGAATTTAGGCCAATAAGATAAGCGATTTTGTCAGCCACTGAAAAAAAACCACAACACTCGTTAAAATATTATTATGTATTATTATTATTATGTATTATTATTATATGAAATAATAAATAATTAAAAATAATTCTATTTAAAAATGTTTTATGATATGATATAATGATATTAAGATCACAGTATTAAATGAAAACATTATCTGTATTAGTGCTTAGAGTCAGATAAGACTAAAGAAAAATCTTACAAACCCTCAGTGCCGTCAGGCTCGGCCTGTTCCTCTCTTTGCTTCTGCTTAAATTTCATGTTCCCATGATGCATCACAGCTCCTGTCAGCTTGTAAATGCCCATCTTTTCTTCAGCACTGAAACCCAGGATGTCAATGGCAGTCTACAAACAACAAAACAAATGTACTTATTCAGAGTTTTGATAATATCGAGCACAAGAAATATACAAGATACTTACAAGATACATACTTAATTTTGTCTAAGTGATATTTAAGGTGAAATATTGAGTACAAATGATCTCATGCTGTCTCGTCCCTGTAAACATTTTCTCCAGGCCAGAAGGAGAAGCCTCATAAAAAAACCAACCAAGGTTTACACAATGTGCCTATTGTTGCTTAGTGTGCCTTTAATATATTTTGCTCACAAATAAAAAAAACATACTCCTGTTTTAATAGCAAACTGTAGTAGAGAGACACAAGCCACCACTGTCCAGTCATCACTGGAGGCACAAGTGAGATTGTTTAATTCCAAAATGTTCTTACATCAGTGGCAATGAACTCCTCCACATCATTGATGCTTTTGACTGTGATCTCCCCATGACTGATCATCGGATAGTCGAATGGATTTGTAGTAATCAGGAGAGCCTCTGCAGACAATGAGAATATTTGAAAAATATACGCTGTGTAAATATTATAACATTCATATACACTGATCAGGCATAACATTACGACCACCATCCTAGTATTGAGTTCGGCCCCTTTTCCAGAGTCAGCATTATCTTCTTTCACAATCTGAGCTTGGCCACCCATGACCCTGTTGCTGGTTTACCACTGTTACTAACTTTGATCAGTTTTGACTTAAACTGACCACTGCAGACTAGGAACACTCCACAAGAGCTGCAGTTGTGGAGATGCTTTGACCGAGTTGTCTAGCCATTACAGTTTGACTCTTGCCAAAAATGTTCAAATCCATTCTTATTTTTCTTGTTTCTAGCATCAACTATGAGAATAAAATGTTCACCTGCTGCGTAATATAGTTCATTTAGTAACATGTGCTGTGATAAAAAATAATCAGTATTATCCACTTCACCTATCTCGGTCATCATATTATGCCTACACAGTAATTTAGACTGCTAATGATAATACATACCTAACATAGCTAACAACCATTACACAAAAAAAAGAAAACGACTTCTATTTAAGAAACAAACACTTTAAGATTTCATTATGTATGTATTACCCAGTAATTCAGGCTTGTGACCTGTAGTAAGCTGGTAGAAAATATGGTAGCTCCTTTCAGCTGACAGCTGGAAAGTTACTCTTGACTTTTCCAGCAGATCTATAGAAGAGATCATACACGTCACAACAGCTGTCTAATCAGGTCATAAAATCAATTTCCCTAAACGTGGTTTTAACTTACAAGTTTCAATATCAGCTGAGGCCAACTTTCCAGTGGAGCCAAAGTGAATTCGGATGAATTTCCCCTAGAAATTAAATTCCAATTTGATTTAGATTTGAAAACTTCAAAACATTTGTGTTGTTTCAAGAAGCGATGGACAAATACTTACAAAGCGTGAGGAGTTGTCGTTCCTCACAGTCTTTGCATTACCATAAGCCTCCAACAAAGGGTTGGCTGCAATGATTTGATCTTCCAGCGACCCCTAAATTCATTATAAAATATATATGTAATAGTGCATATGTGACCCTGCCTGTGAAAACCCAGCAATTTTTTTCACATATATATATATATATATATATATTGATATTTAATACAAAGATAGCAGGATGCTTTATTTTTTACCAACCTGCATTTTTCCAGGCATGTGTTCTTGCTTTTTCTGTCCAGACACCGCGATTGTCGCAAAGTACTGGATAACACGTTTGGTGTTCACAGTCTTTCCTGCACCAGATTCTCCACTGAAATTCACAATAATATAAAGTAATTGATCTGAAATCTCAGTTACAGTCCATAACTTCAATTTATAACATAGATATGGAGTAAAACTGATAAGATTGTTTTTGAATGTGAAGATTTCTTGCTACCAAGAATCCAAGAGAAATAAAATATCATAAACATTCGAAATAGAATCATTCAGCACCAGTCATGACAATTTACATTTTAATTATAGTTAAATGCTCTGATGTATTTAAATAACCTTGTTGTACTGAATTCATTGGCACCTCAAGAAGTGATTAACTATTAAATACTTCAAGTAATTAACATTGAAATGATTACAAGTAATTAACAACATATTAAAGTGATATTATGTATACATTTAAAAATAATTAAGTTATAATATACACTGGAAGCCCCATCTGACACACCTTTTTGAATTTCTCCCAAAATGTAGATGTTCATGTATTAATTAAGAGAAGCATTTCTATGCCCATTTGTGTCCAAGTACAATTCTAGTAATTCAGACGATTAAAGTTTTAACTTCAGCTGAACAGTTTGGCAGTGGTGGGGCTTAAACCAGCAACCTTCTGATTATTAGTCTAGTATGTTAATCTCTGAGGATACTTTGCATTAACACCTAAATAATGTAGTCATTGATTGCAATACTTTAATCAGAACACTGTACTAGTATTCAGGTCAAGCAATCATGTCACTTACGTAATCAGGATTGACTGGTTTTCACGATCTGAAAAGAAATCAATAAGTTCTTTAGATGCATGAACGTAATAGACTGCTAATAATTCTTTTAAAATTTCCATACCAGTGAGCATAAACTGATAAGCATTATCAGAGATGGAAAATATGTGGGGAGGTGCCTCGATTCTTTTTTTGCCCCTGTAGCCAACCACAACAACACTGTCGTACACTGGCAGCCACTTATACGGGTTCACAGTCACACAGAACAACCCAGAGTAGGTCTGCAACACAGGAAGAATGACTTACTTATTAATTATTTTGATTACATATTCGATATTATATTATTATTAATATTTTACATATTAATGTCAGTGTACTCACATAGATCATCCATGCTGCGTAACGCTCTTTGAGGTTATACAGCACAGCAGGCTCATTAAGATGTGTCATCATAGCCATGTCCTCAATCTTATCAAACTTTGGAGGGTTCATTGGGAAAATGTCGTCTTCTTTCACTGTAAGTACCTGTATACAAATGGTTTAATATCAGACCAACATTTGATATATATAAATCCAAGGTGTGTGTATATATATATGCTTAGCTTACTTTGCCACACAGAGTTTTGACAGTGGCTTTGCCTCCCTGTCTGTTCTGCAGGACCCCTTTGAGGTACATCTCGCTTGGTTCAGAAACAAAGTACGCTGTTTTAGCATCAAATGGCAAGTTCTGAGCCTCAATCCTTTCTCGTTCTGGTTTGCGGAGGTAAATGGCTGCTGGGCCGAAACACTCCATCTCTGGGTCCACACTCATGGTGACACTTTACTGCAAAAACAGACATAGACATATTTAGTGAGATTACTTGCGTATTGATGTGAATCCAAAAACTTGAATAATAAATGAATATATCTATTCAGGCAAACTTTGGAAAAATCCTCTGCCAAATCTTTAAATGTTATTAAAACAATGTTTACAATAGGCCAGTAAAAAACTACCACACTGAACAAATCACTTTCACATTAAAAAGACAATAAAACATAATAAAAAATAACGCTTTGGTGTATAAGTGCACTGAAGTGGCACAGTGTTAAAGTAGTAGTAGTAGTAGTAAAGAACTGTATTCTTAGCAGTACAATCACCCAGGGGTCCTGGTATGTTAATGCAACACTCCAAGTGATTCCAGGGAGCTACACCCAGTGTGACCCTGCCCAGGATAAAGAGATTATTGCTTTATATAGAGAAGACATCAGTGAATCTTTAAGTATTTTGTCTCTGATGTAAAATCCTATTTTTCACAGGTGTGTATGCGTGCATGTGTGTTTGTTTGTGCCTTTGTGTAGACCGAATGTCAACAAGTGTAGTCATATCTGACTAACAATATTTTGTGCGGTTTGTGGCTTTTTACAAAAACAATCCAAAAGTGTGTTACTTTTTATTAATAAGTGAATGGAAAATTCTGACAATGATAAGTAAACATGGTCTGTGTGGGGGGGGGGGAGGGTTAGAATATAACCAGCCATACATACATTTTAGCCTTTCAAATCTAAATGAATATTATTTTATTAATACATGAAAACACTTAACTGTTTTCATTTGATATATGGTTTCATTTACAGCTTTAAACACCAGCCTTAAAGAACTACAGCTTTGGCTCCCAGCGGCAGCAGCTGAAAAAATACACAACAGTCGCCAAGCTCATAAAAAGCAGCTGCATGACTGCATGCAGTCTGAGATTGTTCTCATTTAACTTTTGATTTCTGAAGAGTAGCTGATCTACCCCCTGAGTGCCCCTACCACTTACCTGTAACACATTATAGCTTCTGCAGTTTCATAAAGAATAGTGTTTAAAGTTAAAACAAACAACAAACCACAGGCAGAATGCTTACAGTCGCCATGGGTCTAGTCAGTTGTATCCCCCACCACTGCCATGTTGCCACCATGGGCCATTGATTCTGGCCCTTAACCCCCATTTGCTTAGACTGCCTCGCTATTCACACACACACACACACACACACACACACACACACA
>JAOTRQ010000010.1:2514842-2539359 GCA_028565875.1 Hoplisoma paleatum | reverse complement strand
AGCAATAAACATGTTTGTTATTAAGAATATACGTGCATTCATTCAAAATTTTAGTAGCAAAATAATTGCGATTAATTTGCGATTAATTGCGATTAATTAATTACAGACCCTGTAATTAACTCGATTAAAATTTTTAATCGAGTCCCACCACTAATATATATACATATATACATATACTAATAGATATCCCAGACATCACAGCATGTAGTGTGTGAGTAAATATGTTCTGACATATTTGACAGTATTTCTATCAAATATGACCGCTTGTTTCTTTTAGTTTAGTGTAAGTCATATAAACGGTGCTAGATTCAACCATGCTTAAATAATATAATACATACTGGGTGTAAATTATGCTAAATTTAGACTGAAACAAACACAAAACGTCCAATAAATGAACAAAAACAAAGAATCGACGACTGCAATCACAGTATAAAATATAACATACGGCCCATTTAGCATAATTTACATAGCATTATATAGCCACGGATGTGCATATGTGGCCCTTGGTGAAAATGAGTCGGATACCACTGATCTAAGACAACCCCTTAAAAAACATCAACTGAAAACAGACCCACTTGTGACATAGTTCGGCTCTTTCTCGCATCGTCCTGCGCTCCATCCTTTGCTGTGCATATGTTCTCCATGATTTTACACACCGTGGAAGGAACCGCCTTTTGAAGAAAGAGTCAGCTCGCAACTCCAGATGCTTTTTACATGTGCACAAGACAAAAATAACACGAGTCCTGTTCTCTCTGTTCACATTTGCACGACTAAACAACATAATATCTTAAAGCTAACTTGTCACTTAAAAAGACGATTCTAGAAGCTACCTGCATGTGCTGGCGCTCTGAAAAGCGCTCTCGCCATTTCTGGATATAAACCTTCAACATTAAAAGCCTAAATGTAAACACAAACAATGTGAAATTATCATATAATCATATCTACAAACAAACAAAAAGACTTTTGAAAGAGTTTAAAAGAAGCTTTCTGGACTCCTGGCTCCCCATATTTTGTAGTTTAGATTAAATGGTCAGATGTTTTATAAAAGTTAATAAAATATATATTTTTTTAAAACATTGTAACTTTAATTTGTTGAATATTATACATTTTTCCAAGTAACCACATTTTCCTTTGATGACAGTTTTGCACAAAACTTAATCAGCCATTGAAGGAGTTGCTGAGTACTTGTTGGCCCTTGTTCAGTAAATAAATCTACAATGTAAAGACTGGTACTGGATTTAGTCATGTATTATGATCTGAACCTGTGCTGGTTGACTGCTGCGGTCATCTGGGGCTGAAGACTCAGATCTTTATTCTCCTCCAAACGCATCTGCCAGTGCTTCCAATATTTCATCATAATCTACAAACAATACATCAAACTACATTTTATAACAAACACCACAGGTACATGATGTACCAAATCTACACAGTTATGGAGTAATGCTTTCTACGTAAATTCATAAATTGATAAAATATCAACTTCATAATATCTTTATTACAATTGTCATCGTTTTGAAGTGTTTTAAATGCCCAAGCCTCTTATTTCGCAGAGCTTGGGACAGACAATACAATGCACTGATTTGACCATCCTATTGGCAGCAAGCAACGCTTAGCTTTGGAACCAAGGAGTTCGGACTCTCTGCGCTGATGTGCTATCAGAACATTCTGCTTCTCTAGCTGGACTATTCAATCATATTTTAAGTGTTATGCTAACGATTGTTTCTGAATTCTGGGATTCAAATCTTGGCTGTGTCAGGCATCTGCATATACATGACTGACTCTTAAAATCTTTAATTTTTTAACACCTGTAAGGTAAGACCGACTTCTAATGCTTGTTTATGTGTGTGATTCTTACTGTGTGCTGATGATGCTGTACACTCAGGTTCTTGTTGATTTGCTGAGTCTTACATCGACTGACATTCAAGACCAAGCTTTTAAATCCCAAACACTAACAAAGAAAAAAAAGAATGACTTTCAAACACTCTGCATAATTCTGAAGTTAAAGACCAGTACCGACCAGTAGCTGACGGCGGTGATGTTGTATGGCAGTTCGTTTTTTGTCTGCCTTTTCTGAGCGCATTTGGAGATCTTCAAAGTCAATAAGGAAAGTGTGATTCCAAAAATGATTGCTCAAGGAATCTTCTAGGAAATCACAACCACTCACGACCAAACATCCGCCTCATAAAAACATCATCGGGGTTAATGACGTAGTGCAGGGGTCACCAGTACCCGCGGGCACCAGGTCACCCGAAAGGACCTGATGAGTTGCCCGCAGACCTGTTCTAAAAATAGCTGCATATTTTGCATATTGATATTTATTTGTTTCCTACCTTGTTAAATTATTGTTGAAAATGATTGTGAAAAATCATTTACATGATCATCATCTTCACATAGATAAATTTCATTCATTATTAATAGTAACATGTCATTAAAGGTAATACATTTGTGACTTCACAAGTGTGTATCAAACTGGTCGCCCTTCACATTATTTGCTACCCAAAAAGTAGCTCTCAGTTTCAAAAAGGTTTGTGACCCCTGACCTAGTGGTTTTGCACTGTTTGTCGCCTCACAGCAAGAATCCCGGGGTCGATTCCTGGGTAAGACGATCTGGGATTGTGTGTAGTTTGTGTAGTTTTTTCAAGTGTCTGTATGGGGTTTTTCTGGGTACTCAGGCAACCTCCCACAATTCACAAGACATGCAATCAAGTTTATTTAAGATTGCCCTGTGTGTGTGCATGTGTGTGTACCCTGCAACCGACTGGCAACCAGTTGAGGTGTTTAGTGTATTGGACCAGTGTTTGTCCCACCATGACCCTAATTAGGATTAAGTGTTGGTAAAACTAGATAATGGATGGCTGTATGGATGAACATTATGATCTGTTGTTGTTGGCTTTTTGGACTGCTAGTTAAAGTAAATATCGTATTTACAATTTATAAATAGTTTTGGAAAGATAAGCTGCAAGATGTTGAGTCAAAGACAGTACAATCCGATGAAAGGATACAGTTTCTCCAACGAGAAAAGGTTTTTCGTAGAGTCGTGCGACGAGCTAGATCGTCCGCAACCTGTAACCTGCTTTTGTCGACCTGTCGGTTCTGAAAGTTTTTGTACCACACACACCAGTGTCTTCTAACCACAGAGCTGCACCAAACACTACTGCCTAGAGCTACAATAAAAGTTTTAATTATAAAAGGCCATTCAAAAGGTTTTAAATCATTCAGAATCATTTATAAAATATTAATAACATTATCATATGCGATGCGCCATCTGTCTGTCTGTCTGTCATCTATTTATCTATCTACACTATTTACACACCTGATTTCAATCATTTGGATGGCTGAGCAAATATTTTTGGCAATCTAATGTATCTTTTCATGTCTATCATGAAATAGTAATATAAGATCATTTAAAGATTAATAAGATTATTTAAAATAATAAAAATATATAATTCAGAATTGAATGTAAAATACAGTAATACCTTGTGCTTTCTTTTTGGCTAGTTTGTGTTGAGTGTGTGTAATCCAAGCTTGTAGTGCACGTCTCTGCAGCTGATGGCAGAAGTACATATGTGCTCTAGCTTCTTTTTTTCGCAAGTGATAGGCCCAATTGTATTTGTTTTTCCATTGAAACCATGCCTGTAAAAGCCACAGAAATCAAACTGTAAGACATTAACATTTACTATTTTTGATTAACATTGATTTTTTAATTCAAATGTATTATAAACGATCAGTTATTTATAGGCTGCATTAACTAGACATACTAGAGAGCCTTCAAGGGGAACGTTTCAATAATTATTACAAGTGCTTTAGCCATGCTTCGTGACAGTAAGACAAGTTGAATGAAATGGGTGAAGTTATTGCACAGAAAATTTAAAATAAATGTTTTGAGTGAGTGAGTGTTTTGGCGCGTCTATATAGATTTAACATATGATGTAATATCCAGCATTACTGGTTGCTATTCATATCTCATTCCAACTGTATATGTGACTACTAAACATTTTTGGTGACCCTGGTGGGGCATTGTGTTTGGCGTTATTAACGGTGTTCCTGTCTCTGTCAAACACACACACACACACACACACACACACACATAAACACACACAAATACCCTGCTCTGAACAGAAGTAGCCCATTGCTGTATAGCCAGCTCTTCTTGATGATGCTCTATTCTTCGCTGCTGTAGCATAACTTGCCATACACCCCATGCCCACCTATCGGACAGCAGACACATACAAATAAAAGTCTGTATTTTTGACTAAACCACAAGTTACTTTGCCCGATATGAAACATACTTAGTAGTGCTGAGTCTTTTGTGCTGCATAGCTGTCTCATGCATCTTGTGCTTTAAGCGTCTCACTTCCACATAGAGTTCCCAGCCATCCCACACAGAATGCAAAAGGTGCCTCACCGCTGCAGCAGAACAAAGAACATTAATTACTGTCAAGAAGAAATTAACCAGTAGCACATCTGTAAAGAGCATTTCAAAACGGCAAAATGTATACAGATGCTCCATACCAAAGTTTACAGCAACTGTAAACTTTCTTTTCTCTTCTTTCTGGTTGGAAACATATTTCCTCCAGACTCGATACACTTTACTGTACTGGACATATCTGAAATGGAAGGAAGAATTATTGTATAAATATCAGTGTTTAGAGTGCATCGGGCTGTTTATGACCACCCACTTTCACTCTGGAGCTTTTCTATCATTATAAAGTCTTGGTCTATATACACATTTTATTTAATTAAGCCTGTGTGGACACTAATGTCGCTATCCAGCCATCATCTAGTTTTACCACCACTGGATGGAACTTTATTTTCCCAATAAGTGCGTTTTAATTAATGTGTTCTTTTTTTACTCAGTTTTGGAAAACATTACACAATAATGATGTCTACATAAGTTGAATTCATTTAGACAGTATTACTTCAAGCATTGTCAAATATTGGATAAGGATAAACTACTTCTATACGTAATACTTACTTAAAATGACAATCTGCTCTGATAGTTAGGGTCCACTCTTTTCTTATATGCCACCACTCATCTTTCCAGGTACTAAAAGCCTTCCTCAGAAGCCCCTTCTGATAATGAGATCTTCAGAAAAACACAACTTGTTTCATTACAATCATTTTCTTATATCATACTCGCATAGGCTCCGACAGCGGGCAAAAAGGCAGCGTACTAAACCTGGCTTTAGATGTAGTGATTCTGCCAAAAGTCTTCTGAAGCCAGAGATGAAAAAACTTCCGTGCCAGATGCCTAAGAAAAAAACAAAACATTGGTACAACAACTACAAAATCAGATACCTTGTGTTAGGAATTGTGATTTCAAACCTGATTCTGAGTTCTTTAAGTCTTCCACCCCTGTTCCATGTGTAGCCCACTCTGTAAAGGATCTTACGAGAAGATGTGTTACACTTCTGCCTCTTTGTAAGCACACCTTGTTTTACAGATTGCGACTTTGCCGTGTGTGCGTTCATCTGTATTAATAAGAATGATATCGTCCATTTACATAAAGAAATCACTGATTTTTTTTACTGTGATTAAAACAAAGTTAGAATGGGTACAATTAATAAATAATTGGTAGAACAATCCAGGTTACATAAGCAACTTTAAAATTGTAACATCATGTTTTACACTTTGGTGGGCAGCACGTGGCTGAGTGATCAGCACTGTCGCCTCACAGCAAGAAGTCCCGGGTTCGATCCCCGGGTCGGGCTGGGGACTTTTTGTGCGGTGGTTGCATGTTCTCCCCGTGTCAGCATGGGTTTCCTCCGGGTCTTCCCACTGTCCAAAAACATGCACTAGGTTGATCAGAAATGTGAAATTATCCAGTAGTCTCACAAGTTCCCACCACTTACTGGTGGTTGTCGTCAGGAAGGGCATCCAGACCGAAAACTCCAAACACTAATGTCCTACCCCAGGAACTGGGAAAATGGAGGATAAACGAATAGATAGAGAGAGAGAGATGTTTTACACTTTGGTAATGTTCATAACAGGAAACTTTGCACTAGTGCGCAAGGTTACACAATATCAAACAGTTACGGGCAATATTGTATCTCCAGTTCACTTCACATGCATGTTTTTTGTACTGGGAGTGAAAAACCAGAGCAACCAGAGTAAACCCACACAGACACTGGGAGAACATGCAAACTCCAGAAAGGACCCAGAACCTCCTTGCTTTGGGGAAACAGTGCTGCCTACTAATTCCTAATTAAACACCAAGCCTGTTTGAATGAAATACTTACACAAGAACGTAAAAAGATAATAATCAAATTGTGCCTATAACTATAATTTGAAATCCAAGCTGGCGCATGGACGTACAGTAATAGTCAGTTAGTCAGGAAACAACATCTACTGTAAACATTTATTACAGCACTGTAAACATTATTATAGATTTACTAACATAAACTATTGTGGTCATGTGGCTACTTAGTGGTACCATTATAAAGCTTCATGGTAATCCAGTTGTCATTTCCATTATGGACTTTCACAAAAGTGCCATGAATAATATGAATATTATTAAAACTTTCATACTAAAAAATGTCAATTATTTAACAGTTCTACTAAGAATTAAGTGTAATTTGGAAAAACTTCACGATACATTTGATCCTTTCCCATAGGATTCCACATATAATTCAAAACAAACAGACATAACTATGTGAACCCATTTTGAATCTTCAATAAACGTTCATGTCTTTTGACTGTGGGACTCCTCCTGAAGGACATGAGAACTCTATATGGAGTAAAAATAAAGCAGTACTTTTATATTTTACTGGACAGAGAATCAAAGATATTAATTGCCAATGTAGCATTAATTATTTTGATCTTAGTGAGTTTTATTTGCGTCATAAATTACACATGATGTTTATTATTTACTCACAACAACCTTGTGTCAAGTTTTGCTGTGTTGTAGATTCCCTCTAAGTAAACACTTTAATTCTTTAAATCCATAAACTTCCCGGTGTAAAACCGTAACTGCCGCGTATCCGTCAGAACTAAAGCGATCCTGTCATAATAAAAGCACAGTGCGTGGCTTTGTTTCAAATAACAATATAAGCCCTTCGTCCGTGCACTACATAGGCCGTAATCCAATGACGTATTCGCACCTTGTGGAACACTATATTATCTACACATGTTATATTGTGACTGTAATTTGCCACGTATTATTTGTCCTGCCGTTTGTATACGACGGTTACCGGGCGTCGTTTGTTAAGGCAGAACAGGGTTAAGAACTGTACAAGTGTGTATGACTGACAGAGGGTTTAAACTAAGAATCAAAGTTCTGTGAATTCTGCAGCCTCTTTACAGAAAAAAACATGATAAAACACCAAATAAATCATAAACTTTACTTAGAATTGCATTAACAATTAAAATTATTAAAAATGTGGCGCGTTATGTCTCATCTTAGGGAACAATATAAATCGTTCTGCTGCACCCATTAGGGTTCGCCACAGCAGATTGGATAGTCCTCATTAGATAGATACTATTTATCGTAGTCCTCATTAGATAGATACTATTTATTGTAGTCCTCATTAGATAGATACTATTTATCGTAGTCCTCATTAGATAGATACTATTTATCGTAGTCCTCATTAGATAGATACTATTTATCTGGTCTTTGGCAGTACAATGCACTGGTTTGTATATCCTGGAAGTGGCACCCAGTTGACTAGTAGCAACACTGAGTTTCAATCTATTATCCTCCATGGGACCAATGGGACTATTCCTGGCATCAGATCATTGTCTTGTTACTTTACATCCAGCATATCGACACTCTACTGGCCTACCTGCTCGGCTCTATAGGACGATTCATTAACTCCAGTCACCCTCGTGGCATGTAATTGGACCGTGGGAGGAAACCCACACAGACACAGAAAGAACATACAGACGCAGAAAGCACAGATCGTGGGGATGAAACCCAGAACATACATAATGTTAATGTTAATAACACACACTTAAATACTGGCTTGTGATTGGAATGTTGCCGGTTCGATCGTAAGTGTCGGGTCACAGGCTACGACTGACGTGCCCTTGAAGTGACCTAACCCCTAACTGTTCCCCGGCCACTTTGTCTAGGACTGACCAGTGCGCCAGCCATGTGTCGTCATTGCTGCCCCCTAGTGTGTGATCTCACTAGTGTGTTTCACTGCACGGAGTGGGTAAATTGTGGGTAGGATTAAATCCCAAGTGTATAAGAAGCACAGTGAAAAATCATGAAAATGAATCGAAATGCATGAATTATACATTATGAACAGAAATCCTCTTGGGTGTTTGATGAATTAATACATCGGATTGCATCTATAAAAAATATTTTTTGCACTTGTTTATCTGTAAAAAGCAGTATTGGCAAGTTAACATGAATTAACATGAAGTGAATAACGTCGTATTAGACGTTAGGACTTTTGAGACAGTCCTAGGAGATTAATTACGTTAGGTGTCTATGTGGAATGCCTGAATGTGTGCTGTTTTATTTTCTGTACTTATTGTACTTTATTAGCAAATAAACAATATCATGAGCTCGTTTGATGTTTATTGACTTTTAGAAACAGGACTCAAACACAGTCGTGTTTTATACTGTTTAATGGCGGCAGCGGCGGCGGCAGCGGCGGCGGCTATTTAATCGTGGATTGAGGCTCGGATGAGGACCTGTAGTGATGAGAGAAAATTCGCTGCTGTGAGCTGGAGATTAAAGCGAGACAGAGCTGTAAAACACAGTAGTGTGAGTACAGTTCTCATCAGCTCGCAAATCTACTCAAACTTTTAAATTCAAAAACCGGTACAAATGACCGCGGACTGCAGGGTCCTGGTACAAACCGCCTCGGTTCATTATGTGTAGTGACCCATAATGCAGTTGTTTAGCCGCGTTAGCCGGTTAGCATTCGTCGGTTTTCAGTAGCGCTGTGCTATTAATTGTTTTTTGTTTGTTTTTCGGTTTATGTGCGGTGTTCCGTTCGTGTAACGAGTCAGTGTAACGATAACCGTACAGGTGCAGATAGTTGAATCGTTACCGCTCTCATTAATTAATAAACGCCACTGGCTTGGCTAACTCCAGTAGCGTATTGGCTACTTGTTATTTATTTCCACGTTTGGTTTTTACTACACGTTTGACTAGAATATGCGTTCATATTAAAGATTAAAGTAATAAAATCTGTTCTCGAGCAGTTAAATACGCATTCATCTTTAGTAAAGCCGTAAAAGTTCTTCATAGGCGAATTGTAGCATCAACAAAGGGAGTTTGCAGGTCGCAGAGTTTCTAGCCAATAGACGGTAAGTTATTTTACCTTTATTTAAAAATACATCTAATTTGTAGGCGTTTCACTAAAACACTTAAGCTGTTTGCGTAAATCAGGAGTTAGCATCTGGCTGCTAAAGCTACTTGTTGCTAACAACCGGTTTGGCAACTATTAGCAGTCAATTTCCCTTCAATTAACACAATTTACTGTTTTTACGCTTTTAAACAACTATCTGCTTAATAATAGAATAAACTTCTGTCTTCAATGCTGGTAACATATTAAAATGTTAATATTTTACATTATTTGTTCAACCTGTGCTTGGAAAGTTTATCTGCTTAACAAGCTATTAGCTGCTTTAAGTGACCTACTTGTTAAACACTTACACACATTTATTATTAAGATATCTTATCTTCTGTAATATAAATCATAATATGTGATAAGAGGACAGTTTTGACATAACGTCCATTGGTTTGGACATACTGAGGCTGAGCAGGTCAGAAGTGTATTAATTCTGCATTTAATATGCATTGTACTTCTAGTAAATTATATAATGGTTTAAATGGTTTATTTAAATTTGTATAATGGTCTAATTTAAGTGCTCGTGGTGATTGGTTTACTTCGTTAAGCACCACATTTTACTATACAAAGATTGAATTGGGAATATTGGCTTAATATGGTTGTGCGGTCTCCTAGGAGTATCCATGGTCTGGTGGTTAAATAACTAAACTTGTGATCTAAGGGTTGCTGGTTTACTTCTGAGAGTGGGAAAAGTTGCAAGTGAACTGTCCTCAAGCAAGGAACCTAAACTCCTGACTGCTCCCTGGGTGCTTTTGCAAGGGCTGCCCTTTGCTTCAGGCATGTGTTCTCACTGAAACGGTTACACACACATTAGTGAACGGGACAATGTTTGGAATGGGTTAAAATGCTCTTGCTTTGTCCCACCCCCTCTTTAAATGTAAATCGTAAAAGTGCATAACAAATTCTCTCTTCCAATAACTGGCAAGTATACTCTGAAACTCTAAATGGTCTACATCTATGGCAGATGAACATCAAAAGGTCGTTTTAAAATTGTCATGTATTATTGGCAAATAAATACATTTTCATGTAGATAGGTGCCACTTGTTAGAATTCTTGTTATTATGACTACAGTGTAATAACTTGATTAATTAGTGCTTTTTTGTAACCTCGTATATTGCCTACAGGTACCAGGAGTGTCTGAGGCAGGAGGCTAAGTATATCTTCTGAATCAGTCATGGAGAAAGATGGCTATCTAGAGGATCAGGACGTTAATAAAATGGTACATTCAGTGAAGCCTTCTGTAGTTCCCTCTGCCTACAGATACACAAAGGTCAGGACTGACTCCTCATGCTGAATCTGCTACCAGAGAGTAATGGACAACTGGATTACAGTTATTCTACAAATGACCATTTTCTTTTCTTGTACAGGAGGAGCTTTTGGAAATCAAAGAGTTGCCAATATCCAATGACCGACCAGATTGTCTATCACAGAAATATGACAGGTAATTAATGTTCTGGATGGACGATTAACTGGAATTAATTTGATTGAATGGTTTATTTTTTGTTTTTTCTTTGCCATAGTGATGGGGTTTGGGACCCTGAAAAATGGCATGCCTCTCTGTACCCCTCAGAGAATGACCCTACGGGTGACGATAGGCCATCTTTAAAACGCCGAATTGCTGGTAACTTTGTCTACTTTTTAGTTGCTATATATTTTGATTCTGATTTAGAATGTGGGTTTTAACTTTTTTGCAATTTCTGTTCAGACCCTAGAGAGCGTGTTAAAGAGGATGACTTGGAAGTGGTTCTTAGTCCACAGCGACGAAGTTTTGGCAGTGGTTGTCAAGTTGCGCCCTCAGTCCTGACTCGATGTGCTGTCAGCCCTCTTGAAAATAAAGAAAATGAGTCTCTCCGTCTCGGAAGTACGCGGCGTATCGGAAGTGGCCGCATTATGGCGACACGTGGTTTTGAGAGGGATGTGCGAGCGGACAAAGAACGAATCCGAGAGAGAGAAATTGACTTTAAGGACAAGAGATTTAGGGTACTTTCAAAAACTTTTATGCAGTGCATTTCATTTTCTCGAACTTTTTGGTGGTTTGATATCTGGCTGATTAAATTATTCCTCATCGCTGTACTTTGATGTAAGACTAATTGCTTTGTATAATGACCACCACCACACATCTTATCACAGCACTTATTATATAATCCAGGTTCAACAAAAACATTTGGGAATCTGCTTTAAATTACTTTAAATGTCTTTAAAATAGCAGAATGCTGGTATACTTTGTTGCAGGTAGTTTTTACTGTATTTCCTTTAAGATGACAAGTTCATCATTTTGTATTGTTGCAGAGAGACTTTGGTGACAAACGAGTCTTTAGTGAACGAAGAAGAAATGATTCATATGCTGAAGAGGAGCCAGAGTGGTTTTCTGGTGGACCCACTAGCCAGTCAGAGACTATTGAGCTCATTGGTTTTGATGATAAGGTTCCAGAGGATGATAAGCGGAAGTCTAAGCGCTCAAGGAAAAGAGCAGAGTCTATTAAAGAAGGCACGTACAATCTAGAAATGTATGATATTTGGCTGATCGCATCATTTTAGATAAATATATATTTTTTTGTTTGTGTGTGTAGTTGAGTGTAATGGAGGTCCTCCTGTGGAACGGCGGGTTATCCAAGAGTCTGGTGCTGATCAGGAGGTTCCTCATCCAGATGTTCTTCCTGAGCAGATTACCAACGAGTTTGATTTCAACGAGTTTTTTAATCTGGAGAAGACCATGCCTGGCCTGGCTTCGGTAAGACTTGGGGAGCACTGCATGCTTTTGGGTATTGTGGGTCAAACTGGTGACTTATTTATTAATTTCTTTTAACACCCGTGGCTTTTCTGTTGGGTCACTTATTCATACCTGATCTGTGGGAAGGATCATTTTTCCTCTGTTAACTTATTCCTTTAATTTTGAATCTGTTACACATCCGATACGTTTGCCTTAAAAAAAACCTGTTAAATTGTTGTAAAGGTTAGATTTATGCCCATCACTGATCCAATGTGTAGGTTTTTTAACTGTCCTCACAAAAACAGCAGTTTTGTCTGTGCTTTGCGAGCAAAAAATGTTGCTCTTGATCATTTACTCTGGGGAATTTTGGTATACAGGTAAACAAACCTGGTTTGAGTCACAATTTTTCAAAACGCCCACTTATTTGCCCTCATAGCTCTAAACAGCCTGCAAGCTCATCATGTAAGTGCCATCCTCACCTTCGACCCATTACCCTTTCCTGTCCTTTGCATTACGCTAATGTGCTGAGTTGCCTGTTCAACTTAACTTTTTCAGATGATTGAAGACGTGCTTGGTGAAGGACCGGTCTCGACGAGTCGTTTTTTTCGCTGGTTCTCCAGTAATCAAAGTCCCTCTGGTAGCCGCTCCAGCAGCCTGCGCTCCACCCCTCACGAGGAGCTAGAAAGGCTCGCAGGTATCTGATTACTGGTTTTCTTTTCATATTTTAATTCTTATGCTAATTTAAGTTTTCTCAAGTTCCTTTCTTGCTCGTTGCTAAAATGGGAGCTTAAACACGAAATAGAACCCACAGAAACTTGATTCAACACCACATTAGGAGGTGTTCTTTTGCAGTGCATATGATCGTTGGGTCTGACTGGCAGCCCTTTATGTTAAAGGGACAAATTCTATAGTGATTGCTTATGGGCAACTGACATCTACCCACGCTACCAGTAGATCATGAGTGACACATGTGCCTTTTATCCAGTGAATTGAGCTTTGTTTTGAATTAAAGCAAATATTCCTTTTTATAGGTCCAAGAAGTAGCTCCCCTAGTCACGGCCTTGCACCCTTCTTCACTCCAATTTCATCTGAGGAGCGGAAGGAAAAAGTGGACATCTTGGAACTGCTCCAAAAGGCTAAAGTTGACCTTAAACCCCTTCTTTCTAGCCTAAATGCCAACAAAGCCCGTCTGAAGGAGAGCAGTACGTAAAGCTATTCTAGCACATTATACACTTTTAGTTTCTGATTAAACAAAAGTTCTTTCTTCTTATTGAAGCCAATTCAGGGGTGGTGATGTCTCTGGAAGAGGTAGAGAGTGGCTTAAAGGGGCTTAAGGTTCAGCCTGAACAGCCTCATCCACCCTCCCAGCAACTTAAGGGGCAGAGCAGCGGAACACCCTTTATGGCTGAGCACCTGGAAGAAGCTCTTACGGGAAATTCAGGGGTCATGCCTCGTCCCCGTGATCCTGACATGTCCGCTTTTAACAAGCTAGTGAGCAGTATGAAGGCAAGTGGAACTCTGCCCACTCAGCCCAAGACCAGCACAAGCAGTGTAAGTGTGCTCACACAGTAAGTGTGCATGTGTGAGCGTGCCGGGCAAAGACAGGTAACGTTAGATTCCGGAAGGTGAACATTTAACACGTTTTTTTTTTCTGATCACTTTTCACTGATCACAGTGAAACACCTGTGGTGTTAATCAGTATGACCACTCGCTCCTATTCATGGTGGGACCCCCCCCCCCAAACGATCCCAAAGATCATAACGGGAAAAGACCTTGTCTGACCCCTTTTATTCTTGGGATGCACAGCCAGACGTTTTTGTGTCTACTTGGCCGTTTTTGTGTCTACTTGGCCATGCCTGAGGCTGTAAAATTCAAACTCAACCACTTCACTTTTATTTGATCGTTTCTCAACACTGATCAGCTTGCAGGTGCTTCGTTTGAAGCGTTTTAAATAAACATTTTTTCAAAATGTTAAGTACTAACAAAGTGACAGTGTGGCTTGTGGTATGAATTAAATCTGTCCTTATGTCAATTAACGGTACAATATGTTGCTTCTGCACTGTAGATTTAAAACTTTACCTAAAGCCTCATTGTTAGAATTGTATTGTACTTTAACATAATTGAGTTTTGTAATACTTACTTTTAAGCAAGTTGTTTGAGCAAAAAATGAAAATGCAATACCCTTGAAATGACAAATGTGGGTGAAATGCTTGCGTAAACTCTCCTGGTTTGGATTATTGATGGGCATAAATGTGTTAGACAATTATGGATCGTTTTTGTGATTTAGCCATTTGCGACATGGTCCTTTTTTAGCATGTTAACTGAAGTCCTGTAGACCAAAACACATGTTGCTTGGACTACATTAAGGGAGCCACTTGTGTATATAAATCACTGCTGGAGTGGGTCGCTGCTAGCGCTCGCAGTACTTAATAGATGATCATTTATTATCTTTTGTACCCATTTGCAGCAGTCAGCAGATCCTGCCATTCTGAGCACCTTATGTGAAGCACCTACCACAAAGCAGAAGAGCATTTTTCAGGTAATTTGGCCAAGGCACATCCCCCCTGGCACAGTGCATGGCTGCCCTGGCACTGTGGTTCCCAGATCATAGGAATATGTTGAGTAATCACACACTATGTATAGTTCGAACACTGAAATGAATTCTCATTTTGTAGGAATTGTTGGGGGTTCCAGGAGCTCAACGAGCAGGTTCTCCACTTCTCAGTGGACTCGTGGGGAATCCTAATGTTCCTGCCCCTGCCCTTTTGCATCATCGTGACCCCTCACCTCCCTATTTTCCACAAAGGGGTCCGGTTCAGGACTTTTACACAGGTTGTGTGCAACCTCCAGCAGGTAGTCACTGTGTTTTAATACAAGAGGAATGTGTACTCTGAATGGGTGAAGAGCATGGGGGATTCATTCTTTCTTGTATTTGGGGTCTTGCTAGGGTTTGCAGTGGCCCCAGGACACATACTAGGTGACCAGATTTCTGAAATGCATCGAGCGATGAGTCCTGGACCTGCAGCTCAGGTGAGCACCTAACGGTCACCATTTCATTTGAGTGACTCGCACAATGCAAATACCAGAGCTGAACACAATACACTACCCACATAGTAGACCAAGCATGTCCAAGTAGTCTTTTCATATGCTGTATGAGCACACATTTATCCTGAAAATGAGCGGTGTGCTGTAGATAATCCCCAGTACATGTGCGCACACTAAAAGGACCTGGGGATCAAATCTAGGAATTTCTTGCTTGTGGTATTCTGGCAAATACACTTACGTTGTACTGCAGGAATCGTTCGTAATTGTTTGTCCCTCGTACTGTGTAATCTTTCTTCTTGACCATTCTGATGTCAAAGCATTTTAAGAATACAAAAAGATTCGGCTGCTATTTTATAACATTTACAATTTCCTGAAAGAACCATCAGCTTGGTGGTGGTTATTAAGACCTCTAGTGGACAAGTCGAATGCTCTCATTCAAATACTTTTATTTGTATACTGATGCTGTTTACTCTTGGATCCATTTCTAATTTAAATAAATGTTTTTAGTTAAGGGCACTACCAATGGGTGTGGAGCAGGCGGATCTGGATGCACTAATGTTCCAGCAGGATCTGGCAATGCACGCTCGCCATCAGTACCAACAAGGTTATAATAAACTCAGCAATGATAAAGCTTTTCGGAACAGGTATTAGATCTCGTGTCTGTCCTCGGTTGTAAATTATAAATCAAACGTCGCTATACTAATAAAAAAAAAATCTAAATGGAAAATGGTTTAATAAAAAGCTTGCTGTTCTTTGTGTCGCAGACAGCAGAGGATTAATCGATCCCCTGGCCCTCACCCAGGTGGTAGAAATTCACCTGTCTCCGCAGTTACAAGTATGGTGAGTTTTTACTGTGTTAACGAGAAAAATCGACAAATACTATTATTCCAGGTTTTTACTTTGAATGCTCATTTGACAAAGGCTAACTAAAATAACAGCTAGAAATGAAGATCTTGAAATGTTTAAATCAACAAGCATAAAGGCTGAAGGATCCTGTCATAACGATAAGTGTTAATAAGGGCAAGAATGAATTCTTAATCACTTTTATTCACAGCTGTCACCATCCTTTACTCCAACATCAGTTATTAGAAAGATGTACGAATCAAAAGAGAAGACTAAAGATGAGCCATCGTGCAGACCTGGTAGCAAAGAGGACACAGTTAGCTCACAGGAAGGTGTGTGTCTGTTTTGCCAGAAATAGCTGATATTCAACATTTTAAAATGAAGTAATTTCATACTTTGCTATTCGTATAGACAACCCCTCCCCAAATTCATTTCTTGATGGTGTGGATGTTTGTGGCCCTCAAGTTGGTGGTGTAAAGGCTTGCTCCACCCCAGTCTCTTCTCAGAATCGCCAGTCTAAAGAAGCAGAACGAGCCAGACCCAACTTAAGCACCGGGCACCCAACTCTAACTATGCTTTCTCCAGGCTCCTCGTCCTTTCCTAGGCCTATTTACCAAGTACCACTTCTGCCCAATGTCCCATTGGTAAGGCCTCCACCACCACAGCTGCACCCAAGTGTGGTACAAAGGATGATCGCCCAGGGTGTCCAGCCCCAACAACTTGGACCCGCACTTTTACAAACAGGTTTGGAGATCAAAGTACAGCTTTTTAATTTGAGAAAGTTTAAATGTAGTTTGAACATGCACAGTGTTCCTATAGGCCCAGTTATGGTACGCCGGTGTAGAATAGACACTTATTCTGGATCTTTGTTAACAGGACTTTTCCCCCAGGCTGTGGATCTGTCTCAGCTGCAGGGTCTTCCCCCTGCTCTCTTAGGCCAGCCTCTCTATCCACTGGGCACTGCAGGCCACCCGCTAATATCGCAGCGAGCAGCTGGAACACACATGCCGTTAGCAGTCATGCATCAACAGAGGCCAAGTAAGTACCTAAAGGCTTGTCAGATGTGTAACATGGGTACAGGGTTTTCCCAAATGTTCCCTGTTGACCTTATGAACATATCAGTTCTCTGGATCCTCCACCCCTATACTTTCAGTTTCAAAACGATACACCATAAAATGAAACTTGTGGTTTTCCTCTTCAGATCTTCACACACTACCTTCAGGCCCGCCACTGCAAAGCCCTGGTACGCATCGGACAAACAACCCTCAGCGTAGAGGAGGCAGCCCACCTTTAGGTCTGGCCAAGTGGTTTGGCTCAGATGTGCTACAACAACCTCTCCCCTCCATGCCTTCAACTAAAGTAATCAGTGTTGATGAACTAGAGTTCTGCCAGTAATAATTCTGCAGTCAGTCGGTGTTAAAGCAAGACCGCTGTTCCCCACAGCTTTGTTTAATTTGAAAAATGTAAACTTTTAGTTCCTCTGATAATGTACAGATGATGGAGTCATGTGTGTACCTGCTCCATAACAGACTTTGCAGTTAGTTTGTAGTTTAAAAGGCCTAAAAGTAAAGGGAAAGGCAAGTTTGGACTTTTTTCTGTATTTGTTTCCTATTGTCCGATCACTTTGTTAGGGAGTCGTTGGTTTTTTTCTTATATTTTTCCTGTTTATTTGCAGTAAAGAAGTAAATAATGTATAGGCCAGATTTGTACAGATTATGGGAACGGATTTTTTTCCACCCTGTACATATATTTTCTTTGTGTGTTTTTTGGTTTGTTGTCTTGCTGTGGGGAAGACTAGGGCCACGATGGTGGTTTTCCCTTGACTGTCCCCTTTTCACTAGTAGTGACAAGTTCCTTAGTTTAAACAGAGTGGGAACACGCCGCACTGCTGATTACTGGTGTATGAAACTGGAGGTACCCACACGCTTGTTGGACAAAGTTTCCCCATCCACAAAATCAATCTCTCGCTGGACAAGAGTTTCTGGAACCTGCTGGAGCTGAGCCCATGAGGGGCTACAGTATGTATGTGCCTTCCCCCCCCCCCACCTTATCTATTCCTCCTGTATGCCACCGCCCTTCCTCAACCCTCACTTTGTGTCCCAGCCAGTCTTCATAGTCCTTGAATGAGAAGCACTGCTCACATTATTTGTGTTTGGTGGCTGGTATTTCATTAAAAGAAATGTGCTAATTGAAAAAGCACAGTAGAATAAAATGTTCAATAAAAACACTTTTTGTTAATCTGTCTATGGTAAATGAATTTTTCGTATCGTTGCAAGGGTTTATGGTTTAATTTATTTTGGTTTGTCTGGGGTACCAAATTATCAAACTGAGTAGCACCATGTGAAACGCTGAATGCAGTTTGGCTCCTTTCATTGGGTAGTTACTTTGTCTTTTTACTTCTCAATTTACTAAAAATTCAACTCTTTGAACAACACACTTTACGGAATGTTTTTAAAATAAGTAAACAGAAGTACACTGGTTATGTACTTGAGTACAAGTCAATTGGAGAATAAAGTATTCCAAAAATTAACTTAATTAAATTTACGTGTTTTACACGAAGTTTTATTCAGAGGAATAATTCTTAATCCGTGCAGTTAAAATATGTGAACACACATTAGGAGGAAGTAGTGAGCACACGTGCCCCGTGCAGCTCTGATCACTGCTCCTGTGGTGCAGTTGGGGTTTTTGCTCCAGGGCACTTCAGTCATAGCCTAGTGCTTAGGGCAGTGCCTCGCTTCTGCGCCGGTGTTTCTATCGGGCCCTTGAGCAAGGACCTTGACCCTCAAATCTGCATGTGAACACTTTAAGTAAAGACTTAAATAACGCCTCCGTTGGACAATAAATTTATGTACAAATGTGATCGGAACCCTAACTAAAAATTGTGAGTAAAAGACGTACTGGGTGAATACACTAAACATCTGAACAGTCTGTTGCAGGGTAATTATACACATGTCCTCACGACAATTTCAGTATCTCTAATTAACCTGATTGCTAGTCTTTGGACTGTGAGAGAAAATAGCACACCTGGAGGAAACACACAGTGAGAACACCACACTGAAACTGGCTTGAAACATGAGATAATACATGTACATGTTTATGTTCCCATATTTACAATATAAGTGTATTTGTTTAATGCCCGTGCTGTATTTTCTTGTTTGTTTATTACCTATCCAACAGGGCCGCATCTTCTAGCGAGGAGTTTTGTTTACAAATAGTTGTTTTTAATACTGTTGATGGTTCTTCAGAACCTGTAAGACCCACAGCAGGTAATAAACATTTAAATAAAGAACCACAGATGAGAGTAACTTCACTTTTATGTTATTCCTGCTGTTGGATGCAAACAAACGGATGCCAAAGATTTTATGCAGATAAATTAACACCTGATTATTTTTTTTAATATAATAGTAATAATAGTATTATTATTTAGTGGTATTGTCATGCTGTAGGTACTTTTAATGGTTTTGCATTTAACACAAAAGAACTAGTCGTTTGTGTTTTGTTTTCTGTACTGGACAAGATGAAAATTTATGAATGGATTTTATTTAAATGTTTATATGATGTGTTTGATTTTATTATAATTACATGATGAGAGTTCATGACATCTCTTTCATTTTTTCTTGTTTGAAAAACAAATTAACTAAAAAAAATGGGAAAAAAGTTAAAATTTTAATTTAAAATATAATAATGTTGCTAGATTTGTCAATTATAGATGAAAAGGTTTAGACTCGCTCTCTCGCCCTCTCTCTCTCACCCTCTCTCTTTGTCTCTCTCCTTCTCTCGCTCTCTTTCTCTCTCCCTCTCTCTCTCGCCCTCTCTCCCTCTTTCCCTCTCTCTCTCCCTCTTTCTCTCTCTCTTCCTCTCTCTCGCCCTCTCCCTCTCCTTGTCATTCTCTCTCCCTCTCTCTCGCCCTCTCTCTCCCTCTTTCTCTCTCTCCCTCTCTCTCTCTCTCCCCCTCTCTCTCTTGTGTGGTGTCGCTGTTACCTCTTGAGAACTGAGAGACCGAGGAAGTGTTAACAAGCGGGCTGGACCTGCTCTGAACTTTTTCTTGTGCTTTATTTTATTCGTATAGTAACTGAAGTAATAAATCTGTCATTATGACCCCATGTGGACTTGAAAGAGTAAAATCTGAAAAAAAGGTGAGACCTTTTCCCTTTTTTTATTTTGTGACAATACAATTGACTGAAATATTCTGTAAGAATTTTAATGAGTTGTATTTGAGATCATTATATGCTGAAACACTGATATTTAAAATATTTCATAAACGTGTAAAGCACATGTACAGTTTAACATATTAATAAAGGTGTGCCATGTCCATTGCTTACAAGTGTTTAGAATCTTTATATTAAATCAAACCAATGTTTTCATCATTGAGGCAGCACTGTTTAGGACAGGCTGTTTATTAATATTCCAACATGCACCATGCAAGGTATACAGGACACATTTGGTGTAGCGCAATAGGTATTCGAGTTTTTCTGTTGGGGGCAAGGAGTTGGGGTATCAGGGGTTGGGACTCATACTCAGGTGTTCAAATATTATTCTATTTGTCTGTAAAAAAAAAATTTCAGGGCAATGTTTTTACTCTGGGCTTGATGATCACTTCTGCCGCCATTGGTGGTACGTTGCAATATGGATACAACCTCGCTATTATGAATGCACCGACCAATGTAAGTTAGAAATAAGATTCTATTTTCATTAACAGTTTAGTCTTGTCCTGTGGTTTTGTTTATTTTGTATTTATTTTTTACTGAGAGCCGACCTGTTATCCATTGCATTATTTATCATGATTTTGTTCTTGCAGTACATTCAGGAGTTTGTTAATCAGACCTTTCAGAAGCGTTGGGATATACACTTAGAGGTGTATCAAGTTACCCTAATATGGTCCCTCATAGTGTCTGTATTCTCACTGGGTGGCCTAACAGGGGCTTTGTTGGCGGGACCCATGTCCATTCACTTCGGGAGGTACGACCGTTATTTCTCCAAACACTTTGAAAAATGACTGCATACCAATGTACATACAATGTGAAAGTAAATCATTGTGTTGATTAATGTTCATCATTCTTTTAAGGAAGAAGACTATGTTGCTAAACAACATTTTTCTAATGTGCAGTGCACTGTTGGCTGTGACCAGTCGTGAAGCTGAATCATTTGAAATGATTATTATTTCCAGATTTTTGGTTGGCATCAATGCCGGTAATGATCCACTAACATCTGTAGATGTAAACGTAATAACTCTATCTATCCATTATCCAGTTCTACCACCGTTTAATCCTATTTGGGTTCGTGGTGCGATACACACTTGGTGAATACACTAAACACCACTAAACAGGTCTGTTATATGGTACACACACACACACACACTGGACAATTTAAGTATCTCCAATTAATCTTAATGCATGTGTTTGGACTGTGGATGGAAACCGTAGCACCTGGAGGAAACCCACGCAGTCATGGGGAGAACAACGTAACTTAACCATGCTTAGTATAGAAAAAAGATTCTTGTTTGCAGGGGTCAGTATGAATGTGCAGCCAATGTATTTTGGGGAAAGTGCCCCAAAACATTTACGAGGGGCTGTGTCACTGTCCTCTGCTGTCTTCACTGCTTTTGGGGTGGTGCTGGGACAAGTGGTGGGTTTGAGGTAAGTCTACAGTCGAACAATATACAATGAAGTCCTTTGTGTAACTTGACATTGTTGCTCTTTAAATATTTTAAAGATGAATGTACCGGATTAATTTTATGCTACCAAAGACAGTTTAATTAAAAAGAGATCCATACCAGCTCGGTAATAAATGTCCTTTCTTTAATTACACTTACCCTTTAAAGGTGAAACTAGAGTTTATGGTGATACATTTATACCAAGTGTAGCTAGTAACTTGTTTTTGTGCATGGACGTGCAGGGAGATCTTGGGTGGTGAATCATGTTGGCACTACCTGTTAGCCAGTCATGCAGTGCCAGGAATCATTCAGCTCCTGACGCTGCCTTGGTTTCCCGAGAGTCCTCGGTACCTTCTCATCGATCGTGGCGATAAAGATGCCTGTCTAAAGGGTAACTCAGACCTTTCAGTGTTTATGGATTAGAACAGTTGTGTATATTTTACATTGTTAATGTGTCAAATGTATAATGTGTAATTCAGATAGTTTTTTTAATTTTCTGGCACAATACCAGAAAACTAGTTAAAATACATAATGCCACAGTTTTAGGAAGATATACAACTGACGTTTGTCTTTAAAGAATAATAATTTAAAAAAATTATTAAGGTTGTGTCACATAAAGTTCCTAAGGAACCAAAATATTACATAATCCTGCCAAACCTAGGGAGCAGGTACTACAAATTGATCATTGACAAATTACATAATGAATTAATGTTTAAATGAAGACATCTTGAAAGTTAAACATTATATGTGATAGTTTCTTAACTTTCATCTCAACCTTCATATTTAATTTATCTGTAATTAATTTATCTGAAAAAGTAATTTCTCAAATTACAGTCTTCACATTTTCTCACTCAGTAGAATTCATTTCAACATGATACATTTTTGAATGCCTTTGTCATTACACATATCCAGATGTACAGTACAACAAAATTATTTATTCACATATCCCTAGTCACAGTTAGGGTCAAAGTGCAGGGCCGGCTATTGTACAGTGATGACAGCATTAAGCGTCTTGCTCAAGTACCCAACAGTGGCTGAATAGCAGAGCGCTACCCATTAGGCTCCACTGTACTAATCTCCCTTTGAAACATTTTTATTCAAGTAAGTAATTATGCTGAGACTTTGTCAAAGATTATTATTTTTTTTAATTAAATTACAGTTGCAAGTCTGTCTGACGTGTCTGGCGTCTGGATTCAGTCAGTTTATTCAATTTTTCATGGCAGATCTTCTTAAATTATATCAGACTGAATGACTTACATCTGGGAACCATCATCTTCAAGACTGTTGACACAAATTTGGGCTTCGATTAATTCTAGGAGGGTATAAACTTGTGCCACTACCAGAGTTTCTTGGCGGTGTTTTTTTTTTTTTGGAGTAGGTCTTTTTTCAACCCATAGTGCTCTGAGGAACTGTGTATCTACGGGACAATTTCACAATCTCCAACCAACCTAGTACATGTTTTTGGGCTGTGGGAGCAAACCGAAGCACTTGGAGTAAACCCTTGAAATGATTTTTTATTTAAAACAATCTTATAAATACCATAAAGTGCAAAAAGTAAATAGACATATTCAATGTTTTAATTCACTGTACGTTCAGACCCTGTTAGGCTGTGTGTGTAAATGAAATTTCATCAGCTACAGGCCATAATTATAATAACAACAACAATAATAATAAACAATTGATTGCTGATAAACAATTGATTGCTTTCTGCTTTCTACTATCTTGCTTTCTACTGCATTACCATTATTATCGTACTTAACATATGTTTTCACTGTGTGGAGACACATTGTTTAAATTTTAATCTGTTTACTGTTGTACACTGCTAATCTGTATATACTTATACTGTATATATCTGAATAACTCTGTAAAGCACACATATAGAAATGTCCTCGAATAGTGTACGTATACTGTGTATACGTCTCTCTGTCTTTCTCTGTTACTGTCGGTGAATTATATGTTTAATATATGTATATTGCTTAGAGAGACACAAACTGCCGGAAACAAATTCCTTGTGTGTGTAAACATACTTGGCCAATAAACCTGATTCTGATTCTGGAATTCTTCTTTGCTTGCTGCGTGTGTTGAGCAGCCCTGCAGCATTTGCGAGGTTGTGAAGTACAGAGAGAAGAGCTGGATGAGATGTTGCAGGAACAGGCCGAATCTAAGAGTAACAAAGCTGTCCTGCCCTGGGATCTTTTTACAGACCGTAATGTTCGCTGGCAACTCATCACCATTTGTGTCATGAGCAGTGCTATGCAACTCTGTGGTAACGACTCGGTGAGTAAAGCTCTGTTTCTTTATGCATTTTTTAATCAACTGATAAAACAGATTTATGTTTTTAGTTTTGTTAGATTGATAAAGCATACTCTCTCACACACACGCACAAAGACTTGTACAATAGGATCTATTAAAGATGGGTACAACACTTAAATGCAGCAGCAGCAACAATAAATTACTAAGTTAGTGTGTGAGAGAATAAGTTCTAGAATTTCACTTTTACAGTCTTTCCACTTTCTTCTCGACCACATAACTCCCATTGATCGGTTTTACACAAGCTGGGACTTTTATAATGACAAATTGATCAAATAAAATGTATTAACCGTTGTATTAAAATATAATTTATTTTATCGCTTTATTTGACAGATTTACTTCTATGCTTTCTACATATTTCAAAAGGCGGGAATATCTGACGAGCATATCCAGTATGTGACCATCGTCACTGGCACTTGTGAATTCACTGCCTGTATTTTGTGTGTAAGTTCAAGTTTATAATAAATCCTGATTGAGTGGTTAGCACTTTCTTTGTGGAGTTTGCATGTTCTTCTCATGTCTGCATAGGTTTTCTCCTAAAGTCCAAATGCGGTCAGGATAATTGGAGATACTGTAATTGGTGTGTGTGTGTGTGTGTGTGTGTGTGTGTGTGTGTGTGTGTGTGTGTGTGTGTGTGTGTGTGTGTGTGTG
>JAOTRQ010000010.1:2486168-2498814 GCA_028565875.1 Hoplisoma paleatum | reverse complement strand
CCGGAGGAAACCCACGCTGACACGGGGAGAACATGCAAACTCCGCACAGAAAGTCCCCAGCCCGACCCGGGAATCGATCCCGGGACTTCTTGCTGTGAGGCGACAGTGCTATAATCACTCAGCCACCGTGCCCCCCAAATCAAGTATCCTCATGTAAATATATTTGGTTACTACTATACCTGGCAACTTTGTAAAATAAATTTGTAGCAACAATGTTGGACATGATCGATGGAGTACATTTTGGGTTTAAGTCAGGAAGAGGTTACATAACTGTCAATGATGGAATTAAAAACATTCTTTAATTTCCTGAATTTGAATAGGATTTGATGTCCAGGCTGTGGGGGGCTTAAACATTTGCACAGTGCTGTAGGCACAGAAGGTGTTAAATGATATCACTGAATGTTTCATTACACTAAATGATTAAAGCTCAATAGCAGGATGGAACTTATTTGGCTTCCTACAGGGGGTTTATGATCTCATTTTTTATTTCTTTGCATTTGCTTATAGACTGAACATGTTCTGAAATCAAAGCCCGATTCTAAACTATTCAAACCCTATAACATGATACCAATGAGATTGTGATGAAACAACCAGACCTGAGTTAGTGCAGTACAGTTATATTGATTACAACAAAACAACTAAGCAAAATTTCATGTCATGCAGATTATCATGGCTGATTATTATATCTTTTTAAATCAATAACATTCTTATAGTTATTAAATTGAGCAACACGGTGGCTTAGTGTTTAGTCCCGGGTTTAATTCTGAGGCTTTTTGTCAAGTGTCTATTTATATGACTATTTAAAAAAGCCATGCAACTCGGCCATTTTTTGGTGCTGTACAGTTGAAAGCCAATTTTTCTACAGTATGTAAAGCAACAAATGACCACATTGTCCTCTTAAAGTAGTTTGATTAAACTTTTTTCTCTTCATATTATATTCACATTTTCAACATTTTGCTTACAGCAGAGTTACAATGTAAAGTCTAAGCAATAAGGGTTATGGGCCTTGCTCAAGGGCCCAACAGCAGCAACCTAGCGTTGGTGTGGTTTGAACCGTAGTCCTTTTGATTACTACGACTGCCCCCCTATGACTTTTTAAAATTGTAATTAATATTTAATTTGTTAAATCCATTATTAAACAGGATTAATGGCAGCATTATTTTTATTCGCGCAGATATTAAGAGGTAAAATGTGCAAAACTGTGATATTGTAGAAAGTGCAATAATGTGCAGATATTGCAAATCTCGTCAGAGTCCGAGATACCAGTCCATTACAGCACATGATTAAAATATGACACGAATTGAATGTAACCGAACTAAAATGACTTCCTGCAATTACTGGTAGGATTGAACACAATTCAATCTATAATAATAATAAAATAATTAAAAACATAAAGTGATTCTTTCACCGGATTGATGACTTTTCGGTACTGTTTCCCAGCCGAGCTTCCTGAATCCAGAACAAAACAGCAGCAGTTCAATACAAGCAGGTCGTCAGCCTGACAACAAACCCCATGACTTAAACTTCCTGATGCTTTAAAATTAAAACAATGAGATGATGTTTGATGTTCACTGAGTTGAAGTTTTTTGTTTGTGTGTCTCGTATAGTTGGATAATCTGGATGAGCAAGCGGCTCAGATCAGGAGGGAGTTGGATGGGCGTCTGCAGATGGCTGATCAGATTGCCAGGGTAAGTTTGATTCTCTGACATACTTTATATACATCTGGTAAAGCATTTCATATTAGTAACTCACTGAATAGTCACTAAAATTCAGTTCTAATGAGGATGGTACGTTGTGTCGAACATAAATAAAAACAGAATATCATGATGGAACTTGTTGTGAGAGAACAGTACTAACCATTAAAGCTACCGTGCCGCCCAGGGTTGTATTAGTCTACTAATATTACCTCTCAATTTTGCCTTTATCTTTGTCTTTAACTTTTATAACTTAAAAATAACTTTGTGTGGCAAATTAAACATTATAATTTTGTTATTTGCTTTATTATGATCGCAGAGTAGTTCACCACTAGTTGTACCACGTATCACTTAAGATCACTAAATCTTAATTTGAAATATTTCTTCCTGCCACTATTATCACTCCAAAAATCTTCAGCCATTTTCTCAATCAAGCTTATAACGCTGTTATAACTCTGCATTCTCAATACACAGGCAGGAAAGTTCCCCAAATTTGTGTCGAAGGAGATGGAGGCCATGTACATCGAGGAGCTGAAGTCATTAGTAAACCAGCTGATGGCGAACCTGGAGAGCATGCCCGTGTCCAAGGGAGGAGAGTTCAAACTTCAGAAGCTGAAACGAGGACACAACACCTCCATCATCGACATGGGTCAAGAGGACGAAAACCAGCTGTCCAAGTCAGACGTGGTCCTCTCTTTTACCCTGGAGGTAAGCAGTGTGAAAAATGTCAACATTAATATACAACAATAAAAATAACCCAGAAAACATCTGGAGATATTTGATGTTTATGAAAACTTCTCAAGCACGAAACAGATGAAACATCCAGCTAAAGTAATGAAACACAATCTGCTCAGTTTTTCTTCTAGTTTAGTCTTTTGAATCATCAACTGACTACATATTACTGTTTCTTAACCATCTATCAGTCTAAACCCCCTTTTTTCACATGCAGAAAATGTTAAATAATGTAATTTATAAACTGGCCGTTACTGTTTCAGTAGCATCAATGTCATGAATGTCACCAACATATAAAATATAATATTAAAATCCAAACCCACAAGTTTTAGCTACAGTTTTAAAAACAAGTATCCTGTGAGTGTCTGTGGTGAGCTTTACTTTATCGGCTCTTAAGAAGAGTTCAGACCTCAGGAGCAGTAGATTGATGTAATGGCTCGTTCTACTACACTAGTAGAACAAACCATGAGTGCAGTAAGTGTTTAGCTTTTCACTTGCCATAAAAGTTGTGTTTAGCACTTTGGTTTTCCCTCTGGAAAATCCGGGAAGGGCTTTTTTTTGGAATAAATTTCTAAATGGGCTCCAAGCAGATCGGCTACCTTAAAAATACAAATAACCAGTAAGTAATCATTTTAGAGAACCCATTTCTGATTGTATGTACAGATCAGCAGACGCCTCTATCCAAAGTGAATTCTAATTACAACATAACACCATTTAGAGCAAGTCAGGGTGAAGAGCCTTGGGTTTGGAAGCCAGGGGCCCAATTTGGTAGTAATAGGTCTCTATCCAGTGACCTTCTGATCTCTAGTTTTATTTCTAGTCACTACTTATTGAGAGCTTACTGCTGTAGTAGTGAGTGTAAATGTGTGTTTCATTGCACGGATTGGGTTAATGCAGAAGAATAATTCTTAAGCACAGTGTTGACGTTATATTTAAAATAAAAAAACACACACTTTTGTACACTTTCGATTGCATTAATGACACACACATTATATTTATTAATCACAAAACTTTATTCAATACGAGAGTTTTACAATTACAATTAATTCACCTCACCTGCATGTTTTTGGACTGTGGAAAGAACACCCACAGTAACACAAGGAGAACATCCACTCCACATAAATCAGATCTCACATGACGAGTCGGACGTAGAGTCTTCTTCTGATGGTGTGTACAGATTTAGAAGCTGTTTAGAAGAACTTAACTACTACAGACCGTGATGCGCCCCCTTGTTTCCTAAGTATGCTTTTGTCTGAAAGCTTTTTACAGGCTTTTAAAAAGGTTTCGGTGTTTACATAAACGTATTCAAGAATTCTGTTTGTCCCGCTGGAGAAATATTTAAGCTCTTACCATGCCCTGCAACTATCTGAAAAGGGCTCAAGTAGATCCATTAGACAACCACAAAATGCTATTAAGGATTTTGAAGAAGGGTAATTAAGAAGTAACGGTCTGGGTCATAAATGCAGCTAGAATGTCAAAATCTTAATAAGCAAACAAACAAGCATATAGAATATTTAGATTGTGAATTCAAATCAATGATCTAAAATGCAGGTAGGACGTGAGATTAGTGAGAACATTACTGCACCACTGACATGCAATGAGGCTTTGATTGCTCAGCACTTGTAAGAACCGCCAGGAATTATTCATATTTTGTCAATAACGCCGCTGCCAAGCTGTTATTGCTTGTTCGGGCTCTTTATGTCAGTCCATTTGTGTGTTTGTGTGTGTGTGTTCTCTTTTATTGTTCAGTTAGTCGCTCTACTGTTTAAGCCTCACTTTAGAAAACTGTCCTCATGAGTTTCTCTGAGTGCTCCGGTTTCCTCACACCTCTGCAAACCATGAAGAAGGCGTGAGGAAACGTGTGAGAATGTGAAGCCCCGGAATAGACTGCTGCACTGATCCGACTGTATCTTTACCTCATAGTTGTTTACTTCGTATTTAATGGTTTATTTAGACTTTAAGTTCATGTTTTACTTTCACGTTTTGATATTGTGGTAAACTACGACTTGACGTCACCTCATGTGCACAGCAAATTAAACATCAGTTGTCATTTATTTACATTCGAAAATAACAATCACTGTCCCACAATGAGCCGTGCAGCCGTGGTCTAGTGGTTATGGAACTGGGCTCAGGATCGGAAGGTTGTTGATTTGATTCTGGAAGTCGACTGGTCACGACTGAAGTGCCATTGAGCAAGGTAGTTAAACCATTAGTGCTCTTCGGGCACCGTGGCTAGTGCTGCCTGGTTGGTGCCTGTCATGTGTGCTGACTGCTGCCCCCTTGTGTGTGTTAACTAGTGTCTATAAGTGTGTGTTTCATGACACGGATTGGGTTAAATGTCTAGGAATAATTCCGAAGTGAGTAAGCATAGTGCTAAAAAGAATTCTAAATACGAAAAATAAATTCTTCAGAAATATGTTTCATTCACGTGTGAATTTTGGTTCTTTGTTTGTAACACAAAATGTTTGTGAGTCTAGGATGTGCTGTATATGATAAATATATGACATGTAAATTCAAGTGTTTATTTCATGGAAAGTATTTTGCTGTCCCTTTAAGCATTTTTCTGTACGTGATTATCAGCACAGGAATATTAAACTATTTTAAAACTCATCGCCCACACTGCAGCTTGTCTGGCACGCACAAATGTATTTTTAATGTCAACAACAACGATGGGCTAAATGTGCTTTTAATGTTTTTTTTTCCTCTACTGTACGCTATGTCATTCACATAGATCTTAGTAGGATTGTGCTTTAGCGGTTCGTCTCTGCTTTGAAATCTGATTCTGGATTGCCATACAGTTTAATATCTGCATTATTGGTGCAAATGAAGAAAACAGCCCCCCCCTCCCTCCATGTGATGTACTGTGCTATTTTTACATTTCCAGTCTGCCTCATTTACATAAAATGTCCTCTGCCAGCTGTAAGGTTGGTGGCTCCTCATTAGAAATTCATGAAGATCCTAGTTGTGATAGAGAATCTGAGACAGTGATAGATTTAGCGCCGCTCGCAGCTACGGTGTGAGTTTAACGTGTTTTATGAAGCTCGGATTTTCTCAAGATTTTCCATTTTTAATGGAGAAGAAATAACACATGTCTGGACTGTCAGCAGATATGGAAGATGTGGAAGACATCGTGGCAGTATAAAAAATGCAAATAATAATAAAACATTTATATTTTATTTGCCAAAATGAATACAAGCAACAATGTCTTCATATTTTTGTTGCTTTTTCTATACTGACTCAAACTTTTGATTGGTGTCCTGTGGCCAAAGTTATTCTAGTGGTTAAGGTAAAGAACTAGTAATCCATATGACATCGGTTCTAACCTCACCAATGCTAGGTTCCTGCTGTTGGGCTCTTGATCAAGGCTCTTTCTTTTGCTCAGACTGTATAATGCTATATAATAACTGTATAATAACACATGCTAAACCCTGAATATAAAAATGTGAAGCATTACTAGGGCCAGACGTGGGGTAAACGACTAGTAATCCGAAGAAAGCCTGTTCAAACCTTCCCAATGCTAGGATGCTGCTGTTGGGCCCATGAGCAAATATTCATTTGTATCACTCAGACTGTATTAATGTAAATGTAATGATGATCATGAACAGAATCTGGAGGAAATCTGTGTCTGGATTAAGGTGGATCCTTTAAATAAAAAATTTTCAGCTGGTTTGTTCTTTAGGCTTTTCATCATAATGGTGCCGGTTTGGAATCATTACAGCACCGGAAAAAGCACCGGGTTATAGATCTATCTGCCTGCTTCGGGTTCAGGCTCTGATTTTATGGGTTCTCGGAGTGTAGGGATTGTTTTTTGTCACGCTCTTTTTAGCAGTGAAGTGAACAAAACAATGCTGAAACTGTGAGGGTTTGATGAAAAGGAACAAGACAACAAAACAAAAGCGACACACATTTTAAATAGCATTAGCAGATTTCTGTAAAAATCATACATATCATAGTTTAATAAATGTGTTAGTTTTTATATTTGAGATAATGTATCATTTCTTTAGCAGACATTCGTTTAGATTGTAGATCGATTATGTTGAACTGTCTGATTAACCTGATCGTGAGTTTTCATACAGAACTCTGTTATGGTTTCTATGTGATTCAGGAATCTGTGTGTCAGAGGTCTATATGTGATTCTAATTTCATTTTCATCATCCGCTTTATCCTGGTCAGGGTTATGGCTGTATTGATTCTATTTGGAAACACTGCATAGGGTTCAGATTTAATGATCATTGATATAAATTGCTTATAGAAGCCCACTGGTCAGTGGCTGATTGGTAGCTCAGGGCTGAGGGTGAAGGATTCGTAATCAGAACGTCTCACCTCTCAGTGACAAAATTGCCACTGTTGGGCCTTTTATTAAGGACCTTAACTTAAAGTATTTTAGTTTTAATTAAAACCGCTTAATGCTAATAATATAGGATGAAAATGTAAGTATTCATTCATACCTCATATCAAGGTCCTGATTTTTATTCCCAGGCAGGCTGGTCCTTAATAAATCCATCCATCCATCCATCTATCTTTTATCTAGTTTAATAACCATTTAATCCTAATTAAAGTCATGGTGAGACACATACTGGACAAATACACTAAGCACCTAAGCAAGTCACCAGACTGTTGCAGAGTACAGTCTCAAACACACACATTTACACAATCTGGACAATTTCAGTATCTCAAATTAATTTCACTGAATGTTTTTAGACTGTGGGATTAAACCAGGGTACTTGGAGCAACCCACTCTAGAGTTAAGGTTTCTTCTAGCAGTGTAAGACATTGAACTGTTCTATAGGCAGGCTGTTTTATGGGGGTCAACCAGGTCTGTTGTCCCGTCCTCGGGGTCAGAGTGACCCATATATGAATACAATTTATTGTAAGTGTGTTCAAATGTGTGTGTGTGTGTGCCCTGTGATAGACCGTGGCCCCCTTACTGTGTACCTTGCACTAATTATAAGCACAGATAGACCCCAGCAGTGAATAAGTAGTTAAGAAAGTGTGTGAATGATCGCTGCAGTTCTATAAATGTTTATCACTCATCTGTAAGATTTTCTCTTTCTAGGTGGTGATCATGGAGGTGCAGGGATTAAAGTCGCTGGCACCAAACCGTATCGTGTATTGTACCATGGAGGTGGAGGGTGGACAGAAACTACAGACTGACCAGGCCGAAGCTTCCAAACCAACGTAAGTCACGTGATTCTCAATCAAAGCTTTTGTCCACTCTCGACAGGATCAGCCTTCGTTAAATGAGAAACTGATTTTAGACAAGTATCTTCAAAAAGATTTTAGTACCAAGAAGATTAGTAGTGAATCATTTCAGAGTGGCCCGTCCATTATATTGCAAGTATTAAACACTTGGAATCACGTTCTTATTCTCATGTTTTATTCGTTTTACATCATTTTACACACTTTACACATTGGCACAGTATCTAAGTGGGTAGCAATAAGGTCCTGGGTTTGATGCAGAGGTGTGGCAGTGCTGGTCCTTTCTTGTATGTTACCTGACTGTTTTCAAACGTCCAAAAACTTACAAGAAAGATTAATTGGTGGCACTATTGTCTATGACTGTAGTCGATATAAACAATATGTTAAAATCCTAAAAAACAAAACAATGAAACTACATTTTTTATTTGTTTACTCGTGTTTACTCGTCACGTCTTTATCTGCTCGTGTCCGCCGTCGTCAGAGGTGAAGGAACATCATGGCGGCGCCGCTTCAGGTGTCCTGTGTTTCAGCCTGAGCTCATTTTAGCACTCAGTGGCAGAGACTTTTGGGATGAGCACATGATTTTGAGCTATTTTTGGGGTGCGCTGTTTCGTCACCGGATCAGGTGGCATTTTCTAATGAACAGGATAGAGAGAGAGACAGCGAGAGGGGATGAGAGAGAGAGAGAGAGAGGAGAATGGAATAATGAAACAGAGCATAGCCTCTGTTACCCCTCACAAGTGCAGTCAGCTGTGAAGAAACTGATTAAAAAATACTCAGGGTGGGTAGGAGAGAGCTGTGAGAAGTATAAATAAATTGAGAATGAATGAATCGAGAAAGCAAGAAAGCCGAGAATGCCAGACGAGAATTAACTATTGCTCTTACACATAGTTACATACATACAACTAGATTATTGTGTGTTAGGGCTACATATAGTAGTGGCATGACATGGATGCTACACAGTTCCAATATCCTGGGGTTTCATTCTTGATCTTGTTTTGAAGGATTGTGCATTGTTCTCAGTGTTGGGCTGGATTTCCTCCAAGCACTGATTTCTTCTCACCTGCTATATTTATTTTGACCCCATGATTAAACCAGTTTAGTGGCATCCTAGTGGGTAGAGCGTAGTGGGATGGAGTCTGACTTTGTTCCTGACATGTTTCCTCTATGTTTTATGCTTTGACAAACACGTGGTGTGAAGAAAAATGTATTTTTTATACAACTTACTAGGAACTAATGCATACTAGGACTGATGCATAGTCCACATGGAACCTTTCGTCCATACACAAACAGCATCGCCGCTCACTGAAAATGGACATTTTGGAAAACGTCTTCCTCTAATGTGTAAAAGCACAGTGGTGAAAAATGAAATAGTGTCACCTCATCCCACTGGTTGAAATGCTAACTGTGCTAGCTTTGTCAATATAATTTGTAGTATAAACATCATAGTTGTGTAGCTTTCATTGTTATTGATTGTTTTTACAGCGTTTGTGTAGGTTCTTTCGAGAGCTGAGCTGGCTACAGAAAATTGCCTTTTGGTTTAAGCAATAAATTACTGCCCAAGATATATGGAAGTTGTAGCCGAACGGTTTAGTAATCAGAGAATTGCTGCTATTGGGCCCTCGAGCAAGACCCTTAACCCTCATTGTTCCGACTGTACAGTGACAAAGTTCTGTAAATTGCTTTGGATAACGGTGCAAAAGTAAATGGAATATTTTCCTAGATGCACAAGGTCACCTTCATGCTCTGCGGAAATAGTGACAAAGCTCAGCGTGAGGTGGAAACAAGGACACTGTCCCCTCTATCACTGCTATTTATTCTCTCTCTCTCTTCTCTCTCTCTTCCTCTCTCTCTCTCTCTCTCTCTTTTATTCACAAACCTTGCATTTCTCAAAAAGAAACTCTTTACAAATGTGGTAGGTCATTTCTCATTTCATGAACTACGTTGTTCTGGTCAAGGTCATGGGTCATTTTATAATATATATATATATATATACTGAACTCATTTTCACTGCAGAATGGAAAAATCTATAATAGATGCTTGGATGGCTCCAGTTTCAGAGTTCTGCTGTTGATATGAGCACACATAGAGAAAAATAATGTTGTTGGTGAGGTTTGGATTTGACGTCTGCTGCCAGTTCAAGACTTCTGCATAAAGAATGCTTGTAGTGAACGCGGATGGATGGCTGTGGGAGTATTAACGTGGTCTGGAGTAGCTCTGGACGTTTCTTTTTGTCTTTGGCAAAGAGAACTTGGTGTCTGTTTCTGAATTCATCTGACCAAGCTAAGTGTGTTTGAGTGTGTTTGATCACTGCGACATTAGTAAGTTCTGACAATCTATCAGAAATAGAAATGTTTGCTAACTGATAAATGACTTTTTCGATTTATAACCCTAGCTCAAACCCTAACCCTAATTCTAACCCTATCACCAACACTAACCCTAGCCCCAACGCTAACTTTAGTGCCAAACCTATTCCATGCCTCATTACCAACCCAAACACCAACCCTTAAACTAGCACAACCCTAACTGAAACTCTAACCCTAAACCCTAACTCTAGCTCTAACTGTAACTCTAGCTCAACCCCAATCTCAGCTTCTTCTATAACCTGAAGTATCCACAGCACACAACATTAAGCACACATGTGCTACGCTTTTGGCAGCCCTAGCCACAGCGCAGTGAGCACTTAGCGGTTTTGTGCCATGCTAAAGGGCATTTCAGTTTGACCTGTTAACTCTCTTAATCGAACAGGCAACCTTCTAATTAGATATACAGTTCTACATAACCTCTATGCCTTCCAGCCATAAGTTGGTGGTAGTTGGGCTTTAACTGGCAACCTTCTGGTCTCTATACAAGGTAATTAACCATCAAGTCTTTACTGCCTTTTAGTGACTTTCAAATATTCCCATAAAAATGGTGTGAGGTCTGTTGAAAATTAAATATCCATGTATATGTATATATGGTGCATTTTAGGGTAAACTAGGTTGGCACGCTCAATACCAGCACATCTACTGTAGTTGAATACTGGATTCTGTGTGTGTTACAGATGGGGAACTCAAGGAGACTTTACCACCACACATCCGCTACCCGCAGTCAAGGTGAAACTGTTCACTGAGAGTACCGGAGTGTTAGCGCTGGAGGACAAGGAGTTAGGCCGGGTATGTATCTGTCTCAGCTCTGCTTCATTTCTGGCTTATACTGTACAGAAACAGAGGAACCATTTTCTCATCCTGTCAGTGCAAACAAAAACGAGACAAACTACCATCATAATCACAGTGGGAGAATAATGTCGTCAAAACTTTGTACGAGCTTATAAATCAGTGATGCATGTTCATTATTGTCGTAATTTGTAGCTTCAACACCTTGCAGTTGCAACTCCAAAAATTTCTAACTACACAGTCGCTCCATGCATAAAGCGGTACCTTGATTATTACGATGTTTCATTAACGACATTTAAAAGCATTTGTTGGTTTAATAGCGATCAGCTCCAACTCCAACAATGACCTCTCTCGCTCAGTCGCCATATCGGAGGGTAAACACAAACGTGACAAAACTCTCAGAAACTGGATACCCCATGCTGGTGTAGCAATGAGTTATTTTGTCTTGAGGCAAAATCATTGCTTTAAGATGACTGCATTATATAGTGAGTGGTAGCCAAATGAAATGAATGATTGTTGTTATTATTGCTATATAAAGTACAACCTACCTACAATGTGATACGATTCACAATACTGTATTCAAAACCAAACATTTTTATATGTATTTATTTATTTAAAAAAGAAATTACTGCATTTGCGATTATCTTTTATTTATTGAAAGAATTAATGCGCTTTTATTTCTGAATAAAACATAGCTTGGCAACTCCTACTCATTAAACATGAGGACTTTAGTGAATCGATTTTCGTTGCATCATCTCCTGCTTTACATTTTTGATTTGAGGTTTAAAAAAAATGCAATTTTTTTCATCATTACACATATACAGATGTACAGTACAATGAAATGTTTCTCTTCGCATATCCCAACTTGTCTGGAAGTTTGGGGTCAGAGCGCAGGGTCAGCCAACGTACGAGGTTCCTGGAGCAGAAAGGGTTAAGGGATTTGCTCAAGGACCCTGAAGTGGCTGTGTAGCAGAGACTGGACTTGAACCACTAACCTTTGGGTCCACAGCCCAACGCTCTACCCACTAGGCTTCACTGTCCCTAATAATAATAAAAAAAACAATAAAATGGTTATTAAATATGAATAGTAAGTAAATAGTTATTAAATATTAATAATAATGATAGAGTGGTAAAGCAGTGCTCAGAGAACATGAAAAACTCTTAATGCTGCTTAAGAATTATTTAGGTTATTTTCTGTTGTACCATCATTCTATACAGTCTACAAACTACCTGAGTTATCTTCATCTCATCTAATCATACAATATGTTTATTAAAATTGTGACGCTAGAAAGAATAAGTCTGGATTTCAGTAGAACACAATACACAAAAGTGCCCTGAGTGTATGTCTACTCATTATTTGTCAACATAGATCCTCGTCAATGGCGTGTAAAGTACCAGCGTGTAAAGTACCAGCTACTCTTCTACATTTCCAATTATGGCTCTTCAAGGCTGCGTGTGTGATCTTTTCTGCTGATGATGTAAGCCAGGCTTCCTTGTTGATCTTCCTCCTGGATTCAAAATCACAAGCCAAGTTACACTAACACAGAGAACCAGAACACCTGCAGTGTGTTTATGTGTGTGTGTGTGTGTGTGTGTGTGTGTGTGTGTGTGTGTGTGTTCAGGAAAGACTGTTAACCTTGGAGTTCATCCTTCTTGCAGACAAAGGACATTTTTCTTACAAGCATTCTTTTAACAAAGTTTTTTTAAACGTAGGTTTTATGATAATGATAATGATTTTAAATATAGAATCTAGCAAGTTTCATCAGTGTGTAGTAAACTGAAGAACTATGTACAAGTGTGTGTGTGTGTGTGTGTGTGTGTGTGTGTGTGTGTGTGTGTGTGTGTGTGTGTGTGTGTGTATGATTT
>JAOTRQ010000010.1:2472686-2486068 GCA_028565875.1 Hoplisoma paleatum | reverse complement strand
GGTAGGTAGGTAGGTAGGTAGGTAGGTAGGTAGGTAGGTAGGTAGGTAGGTAGGTAGGTAGGTAGGTAGGTAGGGAAGAACTTCAAAAATGTAAGCCTCGGTAGCATTGTATAGTATTCAAAATGAGTTTTGGAAATAAACAAAAATGTTCTATAATAATCGGGTGTTTACAATTAGGAACTCTAAGCTCCTCCATGAGTTTGCTTTTTTATTATCCTTTTCTTTCCCCTCCTCAAGGTTGGTAAGTTTCTAAAGTTTGTTTCGAGGGACATGGAGGCCATGTACATCGAGGAACTGAAATCATCAGTGAACCTGCTCATGGCTAATCTGGAGAGCATGCCGGTGTCTAAAGGAGGAGAGTTTAAACTCCAAAAGCTAAAGAGAGGACACAACACATCCATCATCGACATGGGCCAGGAGGATGAGAACCAGCTCTCCAAGTCAGATGTCGTACTCTCCTTTAATCTTGAGGTGAGGTTCAAGGTTTTTCACTATACACCGGACCGGTCGTTCGTGGGGATTTATGAACCGTTAGACTCTTTATGATTCATTCCTCACAAACTATTGATTTTGTAAAATGATTTTATGAATCCCAAATGTCACTCCAACACAAACTGTGCATCTGATTGATTTCAGGTCTGGTCACAGTGGACTTTAGTAATTAATAATAATAATACATGGACAGGGTCGATCAGGTGGTGCAGCTGTGCTTTTGCACACACTGGGGGCAGCAGTGAGCACACGTGCCCTGTGCTGTGGGCAGTCTTAGTCACGGTGCCTGGGGAGCAGTGAGGTGACCTGTCGAACCATATGATTGATCACAGCCCATCTTACTTCTCTAACAACCAGGCCATAAGGCCAGCAATACCTTAATGCTTAAGCTACTTGCATAGTAATCCTGGTACTCTGCCTATACCTTTGGGCGAGTCGACAGGTCACAGCTGAAGTCACAACTGAATTTAAATCACACAAACACTATGGTTTTGCAACACATGGGATTGAAAACCTTACCTATGGCTTTTGGATTTGTGTTTTGATTTAATGCAAGTTAGAATAAAGCTAAATAGTAAGGATAATTAATGGAGGAACTAAATGACTAAATCACTTGCTGTGTTGCAATTTCACCAAAAACAGAACTGGGCGCTGCCTCGTGATGTTGTTTGAAGATAATAATGCATTAGTGAAAGCCTGCTTTCTGGCCACAGCATTTAGTGGTTAGGCTTTTAAGCCTTAACGTCCATCGCAGTTTCTCTCAGAGGATTATTTGCAAAATGACAAAAAAGCCTTACATGATGAAATGGCAGTGTTTGTGTTCTCATCATTTTACCGTAATTTAAATTCAAATTGTATTTGTCACTACACATATACAGATGTACAGTACAATGAAATGTTCGCATATCCCAACTTGTCTGGAGGTTGGGGTCAGAGCGCAGGGTCAGCCAGCATACGGCACCCCTGGAGCAGAGTGGCTGTGAAGCAGAGCCTGGATTTGAACCCCCAACCTTTGGGTTCACAGCCCAACACTCTACCCAACAGGCTATACTTACCTAATCCATGCAGTGAAAAACACATTAACATACACTAGTGAACACTAGGAGGCAGCAGTAAGCACACATGCCTGGTCTAGCAATTAAGGGTTTGGTACCTTGCACTTCAGTCATGACCTGTCGACTCTCGGGTTCGAATCGGCAACTTTCCACCACAGGCTCAGTTCTCTAACCACCAGGTCCTGACTGGCCAATTGATATATTCATGGACGATTACATTCAAATCAATTTGAATTCACCTTACTGACACTTCTTTGGACTATAAGAGGAAATTCATTGGTGATTGCTGTTTTGATTCCTTAGAGTATACAGGTCACGACTGTAGTGCCCATGAGCAAGACACCAAACCCTCAACTGTTTCCTGTGTACCTTCTGTGCACCAAATAGAATAGAGCTGCCCATTGCGCCGGGCATGTGTACTCACTGTTGCCCCCTAGTATGTTTACTAGTGTATGTAAATGTGTTTTTAATTGCATGGATTGGGTTAAATGCAACGGATTAATTCCTCTGAGATTAAAAGGAATAGTGGTGAAAAAGTCCTATTGCTGACGGTCTATTCTAATCTTTCATTTATTCTTAGGTGGTTATTATGGAGGTCCAGGGTCTGAAGTCTCTCGCACCAAACCGTATCGTTTACTGCACCATGGAAGTGGAGGGAGGCCAGAAGCTCCAGACCGATCAGGCTGAGGCCTCCAAACCTACGTAAGTAAACCTGTCTCCCAAGGCAGAACCTTTGTGTCATCCGACATAAATTTTCTAATGAAATGACGCAAGTAGTACTGACGCAGACCACAAGGAGGCGCACAATAGCAATCAAAACAATGTACTGCATATATCAGTGCCAACACTATGATACAACATTTACAAAAAAATTATTATTCTTTAATAATCAGCTAAAGTTTACAACTATAAGTTTTCTCGCTCGTTGCTAAATCTGGCAGCGGGTAAATACAAAGGTAACAGAACTTTCAACAACTCGACGCCCTCTAGCAATGTGGTGGTGAATTACTTTATAGTGCATATAACCTCGACGTTAAACTATAAAAGAAAAACCGTGGCACCCAGGCGACGTAGAAGTGCGAATCGGTCTAAACGTTGTTAGTGGATGCTGGAGCAGGATCTTGTTTAAAATATAAACCGTATAAAATTATTATAAACAGTTTAAAATAAAAACAATCATTATATCACTACATCACTGTTTCATTTATAATAGTACGTCATGGTTTTTCAAAATAAAAGCTGCACAATTGTATTGAACACACATCTTACTTAAATACTTGTTCATTTCTTTTTATGTCTGACATACCATGGGTCAGAGAGAGATGCATAAAGGGCAATATGTGGCCCATGGGTCGTAAAATGCCCAGGTCTGCATTAAAGCATTCATATGTGTCATTCACATTGTATCGATGTTGAATGCAGGTTGCATAATGGTAATCTGAAACTCAACATTTTTTGGTGCAGGTGCTGGTTTTGTATTCGAAAGCATCACAAGTGCTCGGTTATAATTAAAAGACGTGAATAAGCCTCATTAGTTATACCAAGTGGCTGTTTGGTGCTTTTGATCTTGTTGCTTTCTAATGAAATGAATGAAGTGTTTATTACATGGTTAATAGAGCAGAACAGACTGGCATCTTTACTCTTCTTCTCGTCTGCATTACAAGAAGAATACAACATTTGAGTGTTTATTGTGTTTATAGTGTGTGATCATATTTTGATCGTTGCTTGTTAGCGATTGATCATATAGTACAGACATAAAATAATCCCAGTGGTATCTAATCACCGGGACGTGGATACTCTATTGGTCAGTGGGTCTTTTATTTACATTTTCAGCATTTGGCAGATGTTTTCATCCAAAGCGACTTACAAGTACATCAGAATGTATGTATGAGTGATTGAAGTTTAAAGGTCGTGCTCATGGCCCAATATCCATGGCTTGATCCAGCGACCTTCTGCTCTCTAGCCCAGTATCTTATCCAATCACACTGTAGATGTTGTTGTCTTCTTTAACTAGTAGGTGGGAGTAAAGTCTTACTGTCATAATCCTAGTATGTAATTAGAGCAACCCCCCCCCCCCCAAAAAAAAAAAAAAACACTCAATAATTGTTATTAAAATTAAATTCATAAAAATTTAACCAGAAACTAAACAAAATTATTATATTAGATAAACGTTCAGTTATTAATAGTGATGGATACACACACTGGGATTGTGGGCCTCTAGGCTCACCCCAGGCATCCTATAAAGGACTCCTTGGAGAACAGTTGCTATAGAAACTATTCAGTGCACACGCACGCACGCGCGCACGCGCGCACACACACACACGCACACACACACACACACAATTATCTAATTTAACATAATTTCACTACATCATGTCCATTCATTCAAAATTTTCATATCAACATCACACACTGGCTTTTCTGGGCGAAACCTTTATAGGCTTGTCCTGGGGCACAGCGGTGAAGTCCTTCCCTAAACTGTTGGCACATATACCCCTCTTTAGGTGGGGGACTCAGGGTGACTTCACAACGACCCACCCACTCCCCGCTGTCAAGGTGAAACTCTTTACTGAGAGCACTGGGGTGCTGGCTCTGGAGGATAAAGAACTCGGAAGGGTAACACACACACAACTTTACAGAATAAACAAATACACATACACAGACATACATAATATTACAAAAATACACACAAACACGTCTTTCATGTGATTTGTATTTTGAATGCTCTCGGCAGGTTGTATTGCACCCCACACCCAACAGTCCCAAGCAGTCTGAGTTACACAAGATGTCGGTGTCGAAAGGCTGTCCGGACACGGACCTCAAGATCAAACTTGCTGTTCGCATGGACAAACCTCAGAACATGAAACACTGTGGGTACGTACAGAAGCGCCCTGTGAATGTACTTTATTACTGTTAAAGTTTCCTCAAACAACAAGCAGGGGGCGCTGTTGCAAAAAAAATAATGGTGGCTTAGTGGTTAGCAATGTCAGGTCACAGCAAGAAGTCATGTGTCTGTGTGGGTTTTCTCTGGGTACACCGGTTACCTTCCACAGTCCAAAGACATGCATTCAGATTAAGTGGACATGCTGTAATTGTTCTCTCTCTGTGTGTGTATACTGCACTACACACGCACGCACACACGCACACACGCACACATGCACACACACATAGAGACAAATTTCAGTATTTACAATTAACCTGACTGCTTTTTTTTGGATGTGGGAGGAAACCAAAATACCAGGTGAAAACGTACGCAGAAACGAGGAGAATATGCAAACTTCACAAAGAAAGCTACGGATCGCCTTACCCGAGAATTGAACTTGAATTGAACCCAAGACTTCTCGCTGCGCACCAACATTGCTAACCCCTAAGCTATCGTGCTTTCCTTATTACTATTTCTACTATTATTGTTTATTATTATTATTATTATTATTATTATTATTATTATTATTATTATTATTATTATTATTTCCTGTTTCTTCACTATTTGTGACAATTCATCAACCAAACTGCAGGGGACGCTGATGAAAATAATTTATTACTATTACTATATACTATTATAATTGTTATTATTACTGACAAAAAGTTGTGTTTGAAGTCATCTCATGAACGTTGTTTAAAGTCTATAATGTCTGTTATATAAATAATAATACTATTAATAAACATACCTACTAGAATCCATGCTGGAGAACCATCACTATAGTCAGTAAATTCTGAAGGGGATTCCTTTCCCTATTCCAGGGGTTTTTTAAATGCTGAAAATCTGTAACCATGGTAACAGCACTGCCCTGGCCTCGCTTGTTTGCAAAGATGACCTATTGGTCTGTACTAAAATTCAGCAGATTCATTGATTGACTGATTTTCTTATGATCGCATGATGGAAGTGAATTGATCATTTGTTCAGTATGTAACTATCATTATGGCACCGTTTAATTCTAATAAGTAATATCAGTGCAACTGTAAAACACTAGTAGGCTTACACCAGTACTGACATCTTGACTCCTAATCTCGAATCTCTGTTCTGCCTGTTGTACATGGATTAGTATTATTAAAGTGAAGCATTACGTGCACCATGTAGCCAAAGGTACGAAGATCCCTGATCATGAGCTTATAAAACATATGATACCACGAGTAGAAAAGGAGAAAGCAGTCGCTATGGACCCTGGAGCCGCCGCAACCCTGGAATGCTAAAAATGACTTGCTCGTCCTTTGTCGCCATCTAGTGGAAAGCAAACATTGTGCAATTACAACAACTCCGCAAACAAGCGTTTTTCTTCGAATAGTATAGCAAATTCTGTTTTTTTTTTTTTGGTTTTTTTACAAGAAGCTGAGATATACATACATACATCATCATCGTAAAGATTGAATTCAGGTTAAATTACTTTGTAAAAGAAAAAAATGTTTAGTAATTTCTCCATTTTAAATTATTTTCATCTTAGAGTTTTAAGTTCTTTAATGCTTATGTAGTTTATAATACAATATGTGTATCAGGGGAAGGTCATTAATTTGAAACCTGAATAAAAATGCTTAGAAATCATAAATAGGCCTAGTAAGGTGTTTTGACAATCTTGTAAATATTATTGCTTATTTACTCAGGCTTAACGATCAAAAGTTTTAACACTACCTATTTCCTATATATACGCAATTCATCCCAGGCGCTGTATATTTTAACGTGTAGCTAAATACTGTACATTTTTAGACTGGATTTTTAACAGTGTTGTGGTAGTTATTACACAGTTATTACAGTACTAAACTATACTTGAACTAGGATTTCTTTTTAATAGTTTAAAAAGAAGATGAAATGTGCAATAGATATTTATAATAATTATATATATTATACAGTAAACGTAATGTTGAGAATTAGTTTTTAGCACTGGCTACGTTATACCAACAGAGGGCAGCAAAAATCTAATTAGAAAAATGATGAACGTTATAACAAACTTATTAAAATCTTTGCGTTTTACAAGCATTTTCAGACTCTTTAAAATTGCAAGACACTTCCATAAAACATTCTGTATAATATCTCCTGTAATAAAGTGTAATGGCGTTAACTTTTTCTAACGCCTGTACTGTGTGATTGTGTGCAGATATCTTTGGGTGATCGGCAAGAACGTGTGGAAAAGATGGAAGAAAAGATTCTTTGTGCTAGTGCAGGTATGTTCTTGAGGTGACATTTAACTACAATACTAATAATGTTAATTTTACTTGATTGTGGTACCCAGAAGGCTTTAAGCATTTGCTACACAGAAATCAAAAACCAGTTCGTTTTTTACAATTTAATGATTTACAGAAAATGAATGAAGGGATTTTATGATTTGGAATTATGCACATGTTCCCTATAAATTAAGGCAATCCACTCATTTAGGTTCAAATCATTTTGTAGTTTTTTTTGTAGAGAAAGATGTCACTTGCTCGGGTTTTATATGGAGTTTTTCATTCTAAGCCTTGTGTGAATAAAAAAAAGACATAATGGTTGATTACTGAGAATAAATGTACAGTTTCGTTATGATTTTCTTTTCTAGGTTAGTCAGTACACGTTTGCCATGTGTAGCTATAGAGAGAAGAAGGCCGAACCTGTAGAGTTGCTCCAACTGGACGGATACACTGTGGACTACACCGACCCCCAGCCAGGTAATGCATTCTACTTTTTATTTACATGTCACTGGATCTCAGGTTCATGTTCTAGCCAAAGCTGCTCTTCTCTTCATCGTCAATGTCCTGATTTCATGTGTCTCTGTGTACATTGTATTGTTTCATTTTTCTAGTGTCTGTATGTTCTTGTTAGAAATGTAACAATACACCAATAATCAATATGAATAAATTCACTTAGGGCACATGATAAAATGGTTTCTTTTTAATTATATGTTCACTTTAAACACCAGAAAGCACTGATGCTGTTTTGACACAATGTCGTAGGCGTAGATAACAATGAAAATAAATGTATTATACATTTATAAAACATATATAAATATATAAAATAATATAAACAAAGAATAATTTTGCATTTGAGTGGCATTAATTTATTTTAATGACATTCTCTTTTGAAATCGTTTTATGTGTAAAGGTTTGGACGGTGGCCGGGCTTTCTTTAACGCAGTGAAAGAGGGGGACACTGTGATCTTTGCCAGCGATGATGAGCAGGATCGGATCTTGTGGGTTCAGGCCATGTACAGGGCGACAGGTCAGTCACATAAACCGGTCCCACCGACACAGGTCCAGAAACTAAACGCTAAAGGAGGAACGGCACCACAATTAGATGCTCCCATCTCCCAATTCTGTGAGTACAATTATGTTATTCGTTTTTATTACTCTATTCTATATTGATCTATATTCCTGGGTTTCTGTCTATCCTTGAAGTTCTTCTTCCACCCTTGATTATCTTTTGTCATATGTCCTTGATGTTCTTCCATCTATCCTTGATGATCTTCATCTGCCTGTCCTGACGGTCTTGTTCTGTTGTTCTGTCAATCACTTCATAGGTCTATCCTTGATGCTCTTCATCTCTCTGTTCTTGATGGTTATCTGTCCAGCATCCCTTCGATTCATGATGTCTTTGATGTTTATATTTTCATCTTTCTATCATTCTATTTCTCCATTGTTTCTTACTTTCATCCATCCATCTGTCCTCGATGTCCCTATTTTCTTCATTTGTCTTTCCTCAGTATATTGTTTCCTATTCCTTGATTGATTTTCATTCATCCACCATTTCTTACTCTTTTCTATTTTTGTTTAATTTGCTCATGTGTGTTCAAATTTCTTGCTTTCTTCTATTATTTAATTTTTCTTTCCGTTAATCTAACTTTCCGTCCTTCTCTCCCTCCCTTCCTCCTTTCTTCTTTCCATTCTTTATTTCTTAGTTAATGTTTCCTTGCACCTCTGCCTGGTTTATTAGCCATTTTTACCCAGTCAGAGATGACGTGGCTGTAAAGGAAACCCGACGACAGATCGATGATTTAATTACAGTCATTTTTCTCCAGCCGCTACAGTCGTTGATTTATTGCTTTAAATGAGTTCATCGTAACGAGCGTTTTTGGACGGAGCCTTGGTGCACCCGGCGCCTCTCAGCAGCTGGTAATTAACGTGTTAAAAGTGACGCCCCATGAATTAAACAGTGCAATTGCAACCTGATTATTTCTGGAAGCTATCAGTGGAATGTTACCAAATAACGACTTCCTATTTCACACCGACTTCCCCTTCCAACCGCCGTTTAGTGCTAGCCACAGTTCATAAGAACAACAATGAAATCTGCAACTAATCATCATGCACTCTTACAGCTTTGAATAAATCAGTGGGATTGATGCCTAAGTGTCAGACTACATGTATAAATTGGGTCAATGCTTCAAAGAAAAAAGAAATAAGCATTAAACAGCCTCAAACACTTTATTGTGGACTCCAGAGGAAGAAAGCATCTATAATTGAATAATGTCCCATCAATCATTGTCAGTTCAGCTCTGGCCTGGTCATTGGCGGGTGGACTGATGTCATCGTGTGTTACTATCCATGGTCGTGCTACCCTTCATCTGTGTCAAGCAGAAATGACAAGCTCGTATTGAGACATATACGAGGGACATAAAGTCACCTTTTTTTGGCTCAACTGTGATCATCATCAAAACCTTTGTTTCAGCTTCTGTGAACATTATAAGGAAAAGTGAAAAATAGGGATCATTGAAACGATTTTACTACATTTTAGTATTGTGCTGGACCGAGCTGTTTATATAAATTATAAACAATCAATAATGTGGACAACAAATCCATGTGGAGAGCCATAACAGGAGCAGCCAAATGAAAATATATCATGAGAACAGAAGTATTTGGACACTCGAATAATGATAATGAGCTTGTTGATGGGACCAAGGACCTCAAACACAGTGCCACTTGACCTGATAAAAAGCTGTATAATTTTAACCTTAAATACAGTATGACATTTTTAAATTTATTCATTTGATGATTTTTGTGAATGGATGATTCTTTTAAGATGATCTGACACCTATTAAAACAGCAGGGGTCGCTGGTGCTATTTTTTTAAAACACAAAACATGACCGGTATTTTTGCTGTAGTTTGCAACTTCTGCAGAAATAAAAGGGCATTTATTGTTAAAATAAATAAGACAGTCACAAATACCACCTTCCACCATTATTTTATAAATCCAAAAATATTTAAATGAATTTTTTTGTCTTTAATTTCATGTCGTTTCCTGTCATTTCATGTCAAAATCATATTGTAACCCAGTATTTCAGAGCTTATTGGTACATTTCAAGTTAGAAATAAAAATGAAATATTTTGTTGTCCAGGATTTAGACACAGGTGAGCGTTAAGCCTTGTTCGTGATTCAGATGCAAAGTTTTGGCACTCTGTAGGCTGCTCTTCGTGAATGGGTACTAGCCTACAGTATAGTGCTTAAGCTCTATCTGAAACGGCATATTAGAATGAGAATGGCCCCCCGAGTGGAGACTGGATTAAGCGACGGGCCCCGTTTGTTTGCCGAGGCCCTGATGTAATACCTAAGCCCACTAACTGGGCAGGAAAGTGAAAATGTGTTGTTGGATTTATTTAGTCCCTTTAGTGGACAATGGCAGCATGGGCAGGGGGGCACCGGGCTGGCCTTTTCCCCTGATCCCAGGTTAGTGGCACGGGCTTGCTTTAATTAGACCAACCCCGAAGGGGTCCGGGGCCTGTGGGCAGCCGGCTGAATGGGGATGGAAGAGGCTGCGTATACAAGAGGGAGGTAGGGATTTATTTGGAATAGCCGGGATGATGAAATAGTTAACTAACGACCAGGGTGACAGAACGGGCAGGATTATCATCCATGAATAGACACGCTGGAAATCCTTAGGAAGCAGAAATTTAACAGTTTAAAAAGGCTCCTGCTTTATTTGATATTAAAAAGTTTATGGCACAGTTTATGTTTGTAAAAACATGATGAGAAATAAAATGAAACCTTTAACAAATGTTTTTTAATTACAATGTCATGATAATTATTCTAAGCTAGCAATGTAGCTAACATCAGTTTATCTAAATAAATATTATTGTTGAAAATGTACTAAAAAATTTTAGACATTTATAAATTGTTATAGAAGTAAGCACATTTTTAAAAAACCATAAACTATATTAAATGTAGATTTTGTCTATAGCAGCATGGAACTTAAACTGCTTATGCTAGGTATTAAACTTAATATTATTATTGCTCATGTATGAAAGTATCTAAATACATTTTAATATTGTATAAATGATAGTTAAAGCTGAAGATCTCCTTAAACTTGATTAATCTAGATTTTATTTATAGAAGCAAGTAACTGAAACTTTAAATTTAAATTCCTTAGATGTCTCAGTGAATTTTGAAACCAGATTTATTGATTTTAGCAAAATAAAATCTAAACTATTTTACAATTTTCTCAAAAGTGTTTTTTTTCTAGATAAATATGTTGTACAAATGTGTATAGCTAGTTTCAAGGCTTGCTAATATATCAGTGCTAAAACAGGACAGTAAATAAGACTAGACACACATTCTAATAGATTAATTATTAAACAGTAATTAAACTATAGACAATAATGAATCTAATTAACTAGTAGGGAAATATTATAAGAGATTAATATTATAAACACTAAGTTGTGTAAAACTGTTACTGTTATTAGATAAGCAGCTAACAAGCAAAACAAATGTATAGATTGGACTTTGTCCCGATGTAGCGGTGCTAATCACTGCTAACAGTCTCTGAATAGCAAACTTGAAACATTATATTACGATTATTTATGTAAGTACAATGCTAGCAAACACAATATTGAAAAGTCATAGAAATTATTTTTTATTCTTTCCTTCATATCTATCTTTTTAAATGACCCACTGACCAGTCCTAGGTGGGAACTACTGCTGTAAATCAAATAAGTGAAACTCTTATTTAACATAACTCTTTGTTTACCCACATCCAGATGCAGATCGGGCTCAGAAACACGGGATGGACGAGTTCATATCGGCAAACCCTTGTAACTTTGACCACGGAGCATTGTTTGAGATGGTACAGCGCCTCACACTGGACCACAGGCTAAACGACTCTTACTCCTGCCTGGTACTGTAATAATGACAGATCTGCATGTACAAACTGTAGAAACTCATCAGCCTAAACACTGTTTTCCTCTTTTTTATTCATCCTCGGCTGCAGGGCTGGTTCAGTCCGGGTCAGGTATTCGTCATGGACGAGTACTGTGCCAGAAACGGTGTCCGGGGGTGCCACAGGCATCTGTGTTACCTGAACGACTTGTTGGCCAGGGCTGAGAACGGAGCCATGATCGACCCCACCCTGCTTCACTACAGCTTTGCTTTTTGTGCCTCGCACGTACACGGGAACAGGTAGGTTACATCCTTGCTATTACTGCACTGGTTTCCAACCATGTGGATCAGGTGACCTTCTGGCCATCTGTGTGATTGTGACTTGTGTACCGGTTAGCTAACGGTTGCAAATTCCTTCGGAAGCGGTATAGAGGATACACATTTAAAATCATTCAGAGTAAATTGTCATTAAATGTACAAGTTAAACTTCGACTTGTTTTGGTTATATGTCTGTTTTCAAAAAGCTTTATACATCCTTTTATTTAACTTTACATCTCTAAAATATTGGAATCGCGAAATCACGAAGCATTAAAAGCACTTAAAATCATGTATACAAAAAATAAGAACAAATGCTTAGAAATATACCAACAGTAGTTCTACCAGTAGAATCAAGATCATCATTAAGATTAGTCATTCAGATTAATTTACCCACACTATAGATATATTTATCTTATTAACCATATGTTAATAACATGTTATTAAGCATATATTATAGAAAATGCATCATAAATAAAGTACAGAACTGGGGATGGTTAGTTTTGGTTTAAATTAAGTTTAAAGTCAATTCTTCTGTAAGAAAAAGAATAACACTTCTGTCATTTAGTTTCTTCTGTAGTTTCTTCTTTCTACTATATTATTTAATCTTTTATTATGTAATGTTGTATTTAGTTTATTGTTGCTATGACAAAAACGAATCTGATTCTCTAAGACCACTGAACGTTGCATGGAATTAGGGTTGCCAGATTGTAACTGTAGTTTCCATTCTAAATGCATATCAAAAACCACTAAGAAGCTTGAAAGTCTGTTGAAAACAATACAGAACAAAGCACATCAAGTTTCACCTTCTGAAGCATGTTTATTCCTCTACCAATTACAACCCGAATCCGCCCAATCTGGCAACACTGCATGTAGTTCTTCTAGAACTTCCACCCCGTTTTTCTCTTAATCATGCTACTTGCATTTGCTCATTGTTTATGTTTTTCACATCTCATGTCGTGTCTCTTTTCTCGTTGATTTCCTACCCGACCCGGTGCCAACACACCCTTGCTGTATGTCCGTGGTCTTTCTTTGCATGTGTTTGTTCTTGCGTGTGAATGTGTGGAACAAAGTCAGAGATTGAGTGAGCTTCTCAAATGGCCGGTATGTGAATCCGAAGTGCTCGGTGCCCTGTACCCAGTCCTTCGTGACCCACCCACCCCTTCTAAAAATGCACTCCGAATTATAGAGCTGTGGAGGAAAAGGGACTGTAAGTGGAAAGTGGCCACAGGGCTCAGGAGGTAAGCTGTGGTTCTTTATTGTCCTTTTTTTGTTGCCTCTCCTTATGTTACTATCAATTTGCACATTATTAATTTGGCAGCATTTTTACTCTGGATGCCCTTCCTGACACAACCCTTCCTATTGATGCAGGCTTGAGACAGGCACTACAGTGCAGTAGAAAGGCAACTGCTCAATACAACCCCCCCCCCCCCCCTCCAGAAACTTTGAGTTTTTTGGAAAAGCTCTTTACAAG
>JAOTRQ010000010.1:2436279-2451254 GCA_028565875.1 Hoplisoma paleatum | reverse complement strand
ACCAATGGAATTTGGCCGACTAGTAATTTTTTCGGTCGACCAACGAATAATCGATTATTTGCGGACAGCCCTAATTATTATTATTATTATTATTATAGAAAGTGTCAGCAGACTACATGGCACAGGGCTATATGAGTACCTCGGTCACCATACAGCAGGGAGGTCCTGGATTTGATTCCTAAATGAAGAAGTCTGAGTCCTAAGTGTTGCATTTACTTATTATCTTCGTGTCTATATGGGCTTCCTTTGGAAGCTTTGATTCCTCCCACAGTCCATAATCTTGCAGTCAGATTTATTGGGGACGTTGACTTATTGATTGCATTATTGATATGGCTTTTATTTCAGATCTTTTTCTAAATGCAATCCTTCTGTTTGCGTCAGTGCTCGGGACAGATGCTACAATTCTGAAATGCATATTACTGACTGGTGACAAGGATAACATTTAAGGAACATTAAGGATAACATTTAAAGGAAGTTCAGACTTTCTGTGCTGGTGTGCTAGTGGAAAATCCTGCTGCTCTACCTAAGCAAGAATTATAACAAAATGTATTTAAAAGATTACTTTCTTCTAGATCATTTAAATAACCGTTGTTTTTTTCGTCAGGAATACTGTATACAATAAGTATTAACCCTGAATTATTCATTAAATGTAATTAAACTATTTAAGCTTGAGCAAAGCTCAATCATATTTCTCATTAATACTAATTAATTATTTATTCAATTGAAATGTTACACTTTAGTATATTTTGATTCACTTCCAGGATGTGACAGTTTGATCATGTTTTTTATTGGCTGTGTTTGTTACTGGTTTGTAATTAATCACACACTTAAAAGTAATTGTATCCTTTAATGTTTCTCGGATTTGATTCTAATACATTTTCTAATCACACGCTAGTTTAACTAAGCTGAATAACCAGCTTAAAGTACTTCTAGTAAAAATAGGTCAGTGTAATTCAGGATCATGCCTGATAACCACTGGTGTAGTTTTTCAGAATAATAATTTACACTTGTCATATACTGATTTTTTACGCAAAGGTGTTAAACGTACATGAAAGGGAAACTTTCGTTTTGACTAATGTACTATAATTTTGTTTAGCGACCTTCTTAACTGACATGAGAATAAACAGCGTGCTATTAATGAATGCTTGGATTTTTGCTTTTTCTTTTGAGAGTAAAAATGCATTCAATTTACCAAAGTACAGAGCTTCCAGTCCTTCCATTCACTTGAGATGACATGACAAATGATGCCGAATTTCTTAAATATTAAAAATCCCCATTACTCTACACCTCTCTGTTTCTTTGTGTACAGTTCTGCCCAATTCTAAAACCAAGGTCTTTCCTTTGAACTGTTCTTGCAATGGCGGGATGAAAGTAAATTATTGAAGTTTCCCTCCATTCAGGTCTTCAGAGGCTAGTGAATTAGGAAGATGCTTGAGGAATAGGTTTAAGGTAAGCAAGGAAAATACAAAGAAACAAGTGTAGTTATAAAAAAACAGGAAAAAGAATAAGATTTATGAAAGTCAAGGGCAATAGGCTAAGTCTGTGGTAGGTCTGTGAAAAGTCTGGTTAGAAATTATATTTAACAGTTTAAACACTCATTTAGATTATTGTCAGAGATATAAATTACATTCAGATCTATAAACTGTTAGGAAGGACCAAGTGGCATTTCAGTTTGTTTTTGGAAAAAGCTGGAGGTCAAGTCATCTGTGTTAAATGAGAAAAGGACCAAAAGCCAACATGTATCATGGTCTGGCTCATGTCATGGAGAACTTGTATATGAGTGAAGATGCCATCAATGGGGAGGCTTAAATATTAGAGTTTAGAGAGGCATGTGCTGCCATCAGGAGATTCATACATGCCACCAGGAGCTACATACAGCCATCAGGAGCTACATAGAGCCATCAGAAGCTACACACATGCCACCAGGAGCTGCATACTGCCAACGGGAGCTACATACTGCCATCAGGAGCTACATAATGCTATCAGGAGCTACGTACTTCCATCAGGAGCCACATACTGCTATCAGGAGCTACATACTGCCATCGGGAGATACATAGAGCCATTAGGAGCTACATACATGCCATCAGAAGCTACATACAGCCATCAGAAGCTACATACAGCCATCAGAAGCTACATAATGCCATCAGGAGCTACGTACTTCCATCAGGAGCTACATACTGCCATCAGGAGCTACTGTCTGCTATCATGATATACATACTGCCATCAGAAGACATATAATGAATGCTTGTGTTCGCCAGGTCTGCCTGCAGTCCACATTTGTCTCCTATTTAAAAAAATAGAAACATTTACTCCATCAGTTTAGAAGTACTGAATAGATTTATCTACTGAGATAAGGAACATTTAGAAAGCAAAAACAACATATTTTCAATGACCGAACGTAATTTAATGTCTGGGAAATGCACAGCATGTTGTTTGGCTTTACCAGCAGTAAGACAATGACAGTAAAAGGATCATGACCTGTTTAGAATTGGGCTTTACCCCTTTAAAAAGACACGGGGCAGTTATTTGAATACACCCCTGTCTTTTGACCATTTAATACCCCACCACAAACTCCTATAACCCCTGCTGGTTGTCCTAACCACTTCAAGTCATTAAGATTGTTTACATGCACATTATTGCACAAAACAGAACTGTTTTTAATAAAGAATAGTTTTTTTATTATCTGAGTACACACAGTAAACAATTTGGATCAAAGCTAAATAAATATTATAATTAAAAAGTAATTATCATAACTACAACACAAGTAGACATCATGTTTTAAATGTTGGATAGATTTTTACTGTTTCATGTTGTCTACAGTTTTAGTTTGATGTAATGTAAGTAATTTGATCATTCCTGTCTTTTGTGCCTGTAAACACACTCACTGACTCTGTCCCTCTGATATTTTGTTTCTTATCATTTCTAATCTGTAAGGGTTACAAATGGTGAACCAAACACGGTGTTTATTACATCTACATGGGCATTCTATTCCATTACCATGAAACAAAACGGTTAGTTTACACAAGAGACTTCCAGTCATGCCCTTCACCATCTTTAGCCCTTAACCCCCCAACTTCTGACCCCAAACTCTTGCATGCCGGAATCCTCTTTTTCTTCAGGAAAAAAGAGAGAAATGTATGATCACCCTGTCTACTCCTTGGCTACACAAGTGATGGATTTAACCATCCGTGAGTAATTTCTTATCATGCCTTTCACTCGTACGTTCTCGCTTCACTCCTGTGCAACCCATCCTTCATTAATATATGGCTAGAAACAAACGCTGAGGACTAAATAAACTAATTTTATAGCTGCCAGGAATTTAGTGCACTTTTCAGGTTGGCTCGGGATCACTGGTGTTAGACTGGACGGAAGGTTTGGTAAATAATATCATTCTCAACCATGTTAGACTATTAATGAGCTATTTGATTATTCAGAATGTAGATATTACAACGTTTCACTATTTTAAATAAGGTTCTTCAAAATGAGTTTAGAGAATAATAAAGGAATAGTTCTCTTTGCTTTGTTGTTTAGTTGCTATAACTGATAATATTTTAGGTAATATTTAGAAATTAAGATTAAGATACAGTTTGTGCTTAGATACATTGTGTGCTTGGAAGTAGTTGCCAGGTCTTCATTTATTTTGCGGTTCTTTTTAAGAAATTTTATGGGATTTTTTTTTAATCAATGTAAGTTTGCCAGCATCTCATATTTGAATACGTTCATTATATTTTGAATATAATAACAGGGTGTCCAAGAAATAATAATATTGTTTACAAAAATGTCATTATAGCTTAAACTTAGGGTGTTTATATGAGCCAGTTAGTGGATCTCCAGGCACAAAGCTGATCAACATATGAACTCGCCTTGTGCGAGTGAAAAGATGATTAAGGTCGTTTATGGGAGCTTAAAGTATGCATTCATATGAGTGGGACTTTTCTATATTTGGCTCAAAGTGACCTAATGGATACACAGCTGCATCATTTTAATCATTATCATTTATGATTTAGAAAACCATCCATTATATAACTCGATGTTGTGGACTGGAACATTTTCCAGCCTCGGCTACATTTGTTTGTGACATAACCCGAATGTCTGCTCAGCTGCTTCTTGTCCTGTTTGGTTCGAAGCTCATGCTCCTGTCTTGAATGCATTTTTGCTTTTTTTCCCCCCACTTATTTCCCCCAGTCTGCTCGTGTGTCTGTCCTGTTGTGTACTAGCTGCTGTTGATGGGGATTCCAGATCACTTCAGCAGCTGTCTCAGCTACCAGGAGAACTGGACTAGAACTGGCCGTGGAGCAAAGAGTCATGTGTGTTTGAAGCAATGTCATAAGTTCATTCGTCGGATGTTGTCTGTGTGTCGTGCCGGTTGGCAACCACAGTTGCTAGGAGAGACTTTGATGACTTGTGGAGTTATCTGAAGATCTGCAATATTTGCTTATAATTTGTGGCCTGAATTATAAGTCACAACATCGGGCAAACATGACAACAATAATTAGTAACTTATTATTTATAAAGTATTAATATTCCATGGCTTGGTGGTTAGAAAACTGTTCTTGTTATTAAGGTTGTCGGTTCGATTTCGAAGGTCAACAGGTAACGACTGAATTCCCTTTAGCAATTGTCTGACTTACCTGGATAGGGTTGCACTTTGCTCACTACAGCCCCTTTGGGTGTGAGTTTACTAGTGTGTAAATGTGTGTTTCACTGCACGGATTGGGTTAAATAAATGTTTAATTTAATTTCTCCCATTTGTTTATTGCTGTTATTTTGATTAAAGATCAGAAAACACTTTATTAGTAAATAATGCAGATCATTCGCTACTTCTGTGCTTTCAAAGGTGTTTTTTTCTCACAAATTATGTATCGTCTCTTTGTTAAGTGTCTGTTCCTCACTGTTTTCCTGTCTAAAATGAATTTATTTGTTGTATTAATGTATTTTTTTATGTGTCCGCTTGCCGTTCAGTGACGTCCAGGCCTTCAGCGCTTTCAATGTTGATTGTCTTTTTTACTGAAGTCTTTGTCTTTGTTTGTCTTTGTTTGTATCAATGACTTTTTGGTAGATTGTTACTCATGACCAACAGCTAAAAACCTTCTTAAGTCGATCAGAAGCAAAAACATAAAAGCAGATGCCTGGCACTGACTTCTAACCCTAAACATCCCCTTGTAAAACAAATTCCTAATAACTCTTGTTAAATTATTTCTCTTCTCTCTCTATCTCTTTATCTCTCTTTTTTCTTGTTCAAGTTGAGAAATCCGTTAAGGATCAGAGAGATCCAGGTGAAGCTATATTTGACATTGAATGCTTTTCTAGCACTCACAAATCTGAAATTCCCCTTTGGCATGGTCTGTTCCTTCCTTTGCCTTGTCCTGAATGCTAAACGCTGTCGGTGAAGATAGTATACTGTCAGAAGGTTGCACAACAGTCATGTTCTGCTGTTATTATGTGACCATTTATTTCATGGTTACATGTGAACGATGGATGGTGTGTGCCTGGTCAGTTGTGCTATACTATCTCTCACAAGCATATCAGTGACGGCATTTTCAATGTGTTAAACTGTGAGGATATTTATTTTGCAAATGTTCTTTAAGCTACAGCAGAAATGTATCTGACTTCAGAGATGAACGTTTGCAAAGTGAAAACGATTTAACACACCAAATATGGATGAAGTTTGCAGCCTGGATGATGATGATGATGATGATGATCAGTAAATGTCATTTAAACCTCTCCAGTCTTTTTTCCATCTGCTGATAGCATAAAATATTGATCACTGATTGGTTGGGATGTAACGATGCACAAGACAGGTCGAAATCAATGCACAAATCAGTTATTCATCGAAATGAATTAGAAAAAGGCCAGCGAAGGCTGAGTGCATAAGGTACTGAGATAGTCTCCGAGGAAAGCCCCACTACCACCAAGTTGCTACAGTTTGGCCCCTGGACAGGGCCCTTAATCATCGATTGCTCAAAATGGTGTTTCGTTGTAATTGTAAGTCGCTTTGGATAAAGCCGTCTGCTTAATGCTGAAGATGTAAAGTAAATGTAAAATGAAGTACCTTGCCTGTTTGACATTGCTACAGAGAGACACTTGATCCATATTATTCCAGATAAATTTATATATGTCAGAATAGTGTGTTCCTCAGAAAACAAAGGGCTTGCATTACTTAAATAAATTAAAGATGAGCAGTGGACTATGTTTGCATCTGGATCATGCTGTTTGCCGTCAGCATCTAGATTCTGAGAGAGCACAACCTGATGATGCATAAGTGGCAGCTTGAAAAGAAGCGATGATTGGCTGTAAAGGTGTCAGAGGAGTTTGCTAGCCCCAGCCCTTCTTGTGGTGGGTGCATTATTAGTGATGGGCCACAGTACTAACAAGCATGTTGGGTAATTGGCTTTCTAAATTGGGAGAAAACGGAAGTGCATTTTATTTATTAACATATTTAAGAAAATATTTTTAAAGATAAGCACACATACAGAGAATAAGATTATTGCCATAATTTGGCTTTATTTCATTTATTTGATTTTGGCTCAGTATCGTTAATCGTGTTACATCATGGGTTGAGTGTGTCGTTACATCTTAACTGATAAAAAGTACTAAAATATAGCAGATTTGGGTTGTTAAACTGAATAAACATACTGAACAGTGTTCTAAGTATTATTAAATAAAAAAGTGTGCAGTCAAGTATGCAGTGACGGCATGGAAAATACCCCCGTTAGCAAATATGTAGCCGATATTTTTATCAGCGTTCATTTTGCTGCTTGTTGATCTGTATTTTTGTTATTCTGTGTTTAACTGTTTAGACATGTGCACTGTATGTCTCGCATTCATTTCATTCAATCAAATAAAACGTCAGATAAACTGTTTCAATGTTGTAGAAAGGGCCACAGAAATACAAATTAGACTGTAGCTGATTACCATCATTATAAGTCTGAAAGGGTTTAGTTTTGGGGCATGGCTTGCTGATCTTTTAAAGCATAAAAGCTCATTTGAAGCAAATTATATAATATTAGATAAGATACGCCTTTTATCAATGACCGGGATTAGCCCCGATAGCTTGTGTTGTGCTTATATTCAGGTACAACAAACAGAGAAATCATTTGCTCATCTGATTAGCTCGTTTAGTTTCAGACTTCATGTTGTTTGCAATATAGTTTTGATTAGATTCGGTTTATGATACTCGTCATCAGCCATATCACTGTTCCTGCATGCACAATGAGGTGGTTTAATGCTTTTTCACTGCACCACAAGCTAAACCGTCTTCCCATAATGCACTGCTGCTGACCTCTGTTCCGTCTCTATGCTCATTCTGCTCCAGAAAACGTAGCCAATCTAGCTACACCTGCCAAAAAATTGGAGCACGTGATCCGCCTGGCAGAACTGGTCATCGAGGTCCTCCAGCAAAACCAGGATCATCATGCAGAGGTGAGTAACTCGAATAACCTGTTGTTGTTTGTTATTATCGCTGTCTAGCCAGTGTGTGAAAGTTTAAACTGCGAATCGTTGCTTCTTTTATAAATCATCTATGAGGCTTATTTCTTGATTTACTGTATTTAGCTGAATGGGTAAACATGATCGAATTTGGTTGCCTATAAAAGCAGAATTTTCTGGAAAACTGAAACTAAAATGGCCATTTAGCATCGACAGGAATTTTTTAAGTCAGACTTTTTTTTTGGTGTGCATGAATTATAAACAATCCAGTCCACCAACTGGCCAAAAGTATTCACCCCTGGCATGCCTACAGTACATTTATATTCAGATAATCCGTGGTCTTCCTGAGCGCTACAGATTTATTCTATTTTTTTGAATATGCTTAACAGGCTGCGGTTACAAGTACAGGAGATCAGTCGGTACAGTATCCATATTTCCTTTCTTCTCAAGTCCTCATCACATATTCTGTATCTCCTCCCTCAAGCATGTCAAACCACACAAAGAGGCTCTTATTCACATTTTGGGGTGGGGAGTTCTAGTTAGGATTCGACCGAAACCTATTAAAAAAATAACATTTATAAGGTTCGTTTGACTGATTTTGGATGATGTTATTTAAGAGTGAATTTAAAATATTCCTTTCAGTTATATTATTAAATGCTCGTTCTGTATAATATCGTTCTGTATAATAATGTGATTGTATCATCTAAGCAATATTTCCATGTTTTTTTTATATATATTTCGGCAGGGAAAAGAGGTATGTGAGCAAAATGAATGAAATCAATGAGCTCTGCTCTTCCCCAATAATGGTTTGTGCATGAGTTTAATGGGGCCTTTGTTTTACTAATTCCCTATTCCTGGCCGTATGGGGAATTTTATCATTGCCTGACCTTGGTCAATTTTAATTCTTGTCCTTTATCTTCTAAAGGAAGGATTTTCTTCAGGGAATGCATTTGTACTTGCACCACTAACCCTTAAATCTGCTATCATAATCCTTTCCTAGTGTATATTCCTGTATGGTGTTTATAAAATATTGGCTTCCCGCTAGTGTTTTTATGTGTAGTCTATCTACGTTATCTTTATACACTATAATCCACAGTGACAGTCTAGCTCCCTCCCTTTGACTCTTCTTGTCAAGGTCAGTTTTAAAAGATCTACAGTTACAGATTCAGGCCTGCAAGAAAGGACCGGGGAAGGATCTCGGATTGTTTGTATCTTTCCTCCTCTCTACCTGTGTGTGATTGAAATCGACCACACGCTTTACCCTGCTGCCCCTGAGAATGCTCTTGTTTTCCGTCCATAATTTAAACCTTTGTCGTCTTCGTGCCGTAAACAAAACCTAATTGCAAATAGAGCAGGTCGTTGAAATGGTAAGTTAAGAGGTTTATGAAAGCCATGAAGTGGGCTGGCAGGATATTACAAGAACAAAGCATGCTCTCGAAGAGATGGATAGACCTTCTTCAATCAGTCCTGATCAGTTCCTTCAATGATTTAGAGTCCTATTGTGAGAATGTTGCTAAGTGAAAACAACATGTTAGTTCAGTGTAATGGTGTACACGAGAACGTCATTGAAAATTCCTTAATAATGCTAAACTGAGCAGCACTGTTGGGGAACAGATAAAAGCAAATATCTTAAAGATCTTTAAAACGCCTGTTGCATGTGAGGAATTGCAAGGTTGCATGATGATGAATCACATCCTCATCCTAACGGCAAGGATGCAGCGATGTGAAGGACTGAACCTCATTCTCCATTCGAAAAGCAAACGCATGCAGCAGTTTCTTCTTCACTTGCATGTGAAATCTGCACCTCTTCTGGCATCTTGACTTTAATGACTAAGGAAAGTCATCTATGTGAAAAATGTTCCTGTATAAACTACTAATCTTATTCATGAGCATTTGTAGCTCGGTACACAGGGATTAAAATAATAAAATTCAATTTTTCAAGCTAAGATAACCGTCAGTAGTATGAGGTAACCAATCAAGTCGCCATATTTTAATCGTAGTCTGTACCAAAAAGTTATTACACGTTTTTCCATTTACTTCGTTCAATTTATCACTATCAATATGTCTTCCATTGCCCCTGGATCCCTGTATTGATATATTGTTAATCACGACACCCTTGGCCCATGTTTAGCCCTGAGAAGAGCTCTTTTCCACCCATGCATACTCCACAGCCGCCTCTCTGATTTAAAAGCCACCAGTCACATAGCTCGGTTGTCCAACAGGCCGATCGTATGTCGACCAGTTGTAATGGCAAGTTGTAAACCAAGGTGTTTAGAATGTTAATGCTGGTGTGCTAGAGGAATTTCCCTCTGCACAACCTGTGTGTCACATTCATTTGATCAAAAATCAATTAACTTAACTGCATGACTTCGGACTGTGGGAGGTAACCATATATCCGAGCAGCACGGGTAGAACGTGCAAGCTTGAGTGAGTTTGACTAAGGCCAAATTGTGATGGCTAGACAACTGGGTTAACTCCAGAACCCCAACGCTTGGGGGTGGGGCTGCTTCCAGTTTGCAAATGTCAGTGTCTAAACCAGTAAACCAGTGACAGGCTCATTGATGCATTCGGGTAGAGGAGACCCGAGGCCCGTGAACAAAAATTCAACAGACGACCTTTAACACGTATTAAAGTCATAAGAGTTATTTTTTTTATTATGACAGTGTATCAAAGCTGAAGGTTGTTTTTCGGCAGCAGAAGGGGGACCAACACGATATTAGAAAGGTGGTCATAATGTTATGCCTGTGTCTAACAAACAACAAATATCGTACTAATCAGATTTAAACCCAAGGTGATTTTAAAATTCTTAAATACCGTGTTTCCCCGAAAGTAAGACAGTGTCTTACTTTCTTTTTATCCCTCAATTTTTTTGTTTTAACCATAAAATTAACATTTATTAACAACCTGAACAGTATTGTATTCACCACAAAACAGTTTTATAAAAGGAAGTGCCAAGAATGTCTTGTTACAACATTGCATAACATGTAAAAAAAACTTCCGCGGCGCGGAAGTTGGCAGGAGGCGGCGCTCATTAAGATCAGAGGGAGGTGGCAGACACGGCGACGTATGGAGAGGGGGTGGTGCGGACGTGGGCAGGAGGCGGCGCGCAGCTAGATGAGAAGGAGGCGGCAATACCCCCGTGTTTCCCCAAAAGTAAGTATGGTAGTAGTATGTCTTACTTTCGGGGTACGGCTTATATTAGCCGACCCTCCTGAAACCCCCGATACGTCTTACAATCGGGGGTGTCTTATTATCGGGGAAACACGGTAGGTGTGTTTTAAACTACAACTACCTTTATTAGTTTTGTTTATGTACTGGCGAGTCCTTCCACCTGCCAAACACTGCAGGTGACGTAGCTACTCTAGACACCTTCTAGATGTTAAGGAAGAGGTGACTGTGTGTAGTGCATGAGGCTTCTTGGCTCCTTCTCTGAACCAGCTTTAACCCTGCACCCTGTAATCAGCATGACTGGGTTACTAACGTCGGATGAATAAACAAAAATAAAGACCACTGTAAATTACTCCTCGCATTACCATCCAGACTTAAGTGTAGTTAGCACTTTTTCCCCCCATGGCCTTGCATAATTTAACATGATTATCCAACCCATCACGATGCGGTTTTGTCTTCACAACAAATTCACTTCATGATTTATGTCCCTGTCAGAAGCCAAACTCCGACGGATGGGATTACATAATTACCACGACCTTTAATATCGTCCGTGTTTGGTTTTCCTTGTCCGCTCGACATCGGGGCGCTTATTCTTCCACGAGGCGGTTGGAATACGAGTGTGGTCCACTGACACATCGGCTGAATTAATGAAGGCAGGGCGCTGCAGAAACTCAAACTCGTGATTATACGTTGGAAGGGATTTTTCAGTAAGCTCTCTTCTCCTCACAGGTCCCCGTTTGTACAGCTGAAGGCTGCGGAAAGGAAAATATCACAGCGATGACAGTTGAAATAATATCCTTAAATCAACTGTAATGCAGAGTTGAAGTTAACACGAAGCTTTCTGTTACGCTCATGCGAACATACTTTTTCTTCACAAAGACACACATGTAGACCACCCACAACAGAACATCGAGCTATTTTTTGTAGCTTTGTTTTACTTTTGGGTGGTACTGTGGTGAGGAAAAAAGTAGCATAGATGAGACCGGTCTTCTTTGGTGGACTGGCAGCTTCCATTAAAACATTCACATACATATTGGATTGCTGATCTATCTGGAGTGTTATCTGCTTTGTGCACAGAAATTTTACCCAATGTGACTCTAAATATATGTGAGTGTGCTGTGCAACCAGCAGGGGCCATCAAAGTGCACATTGTAATTGGATATATCCATGCAGTCGATTCAATAAAGCCAAACAAGCATGCTTTAGGATGGCCTGGACTTCATTCCTCATTCTGAACCCAATGTTTTCCTAGTCAGAATTAAAAGGTTAGTGAATATATAGTAAATAAAATAAATTTTAAGTAGCAAGACTTTCACTTAATGAAGGTATTTATCGACTCTCCTCACCGCTGTTGAATATGTGGTGTGGTTCTTTGCATTCCTTTACAACCCTGAGCACTGAAAGCAATAAACTGGAGAGCTGGGACTCATTGATGTCATCTTCACTCCTCGCGAAATGAATCAGCTGCATTCGTAATGGAGCCGAGTTTAGTTTTATGATTAAACGCTAGAGGCTGAGTAACTACTTCATGACATCTGGGTTGTTCAAAGCAATAGCTTTGGTTTATAGCATAAGGAAAATCAAAGTGTCTCCGTAGTTTAGTGTACATGCAGTGTTGCTAAAGTGGGCCGCGTTATGGATTTATTGGAGGGCCGTAATGATACAGTGCTTGCTTTCAAATCGCCTGCAGACTCTTAACCGCGCGGGTCGAGACCGGCCTGCCACAAGTGTGTGAGCATAAATGCTACCCTTTCAGGCACCGAGGAGTCAATCTGTGCACGGACTCGAACAGCAGTGGAAATGTACATACACACTCCCTTTAACCACACATGAAAGTTTTGAGACATAGATCACACTGTGACAGACAGTCAGGAATGGAGCGGTCAGCCGCTGTCCAGGCACTGTCAGTAATTCATTATCCCTCTTTCTGGCACGCTCTGATAATTGCAAAAGTACCGTGGTTTCAGTACTGGAAAAAAAATTCCAGTCTTTTAAGCTGCTCCCATTAGGGGGCGCAGAGCTGTTTACATTCTTGATTTGACATACAGATTAGATTTTAGATTTTAATAGTGAATGTAGGACTAAAATAAATTTTCCCTTAATGACTAGATTCAAAATTTATATGGCTGGAATCTATTAAACAGAAACATTTTGACCACTTACAGGTGAAGTAAATAACACTGATTTATTTTGTGTGCATATAAAAGCTCCTGTTAGTGAGTGAGATATATTAACCAGCATCAAAGTTGATGTCACAAGCCGGAAAAATAAGTGAGCGTGAAAATTTGAGCGAGGCCAAATTGTGATTGTTTGACGACTCGATCATAACATCTGCAAAACTGCAGCTCTTGTGAGGCGTTCCGAGTTTTCAGCGGTCAGCGTCTAAAAGTGGTACAAAAGAAGGAACCAATGACAATGAAGCAAAGTAAAGTTGGTTCTGACAAAAAGGTGACAGCACAGTTGCAGGGTTGTTGGTGCAGCAAAATGGAAACCAACACAATTTTATGTATCATATTTAATAATATACATACAATGATACTTTTAAATAACGTTCTGACAATATCTTTTTAAACACATATCGATTTAACAAAAATTTGTGCCACGATTTACCTTCTCTGTCTTATTTTTACCTTTACTCTGCTCTGAACTATGAGACACATGAGAGATTGGTGTGTCGAGATCGATGTCTGAGGTTGACTAGAAATGTGAGTGTGAACATTCTTCGAGAAAACAGAAATCATCTTTTTTATGTTCAATTTTTCTGAAATTTCTGTCTCTAGCGCTCCGTCTTGTTTCCAGGTGACTGTGAGATTAATAGTACTGAGCTGTCAGGATTATCTGGTGATCTTGACACCCTTCTTGCTTAGTATTTATTTTCCCCAGCCCACCTTACCATACATTTGGAGGCCATGCAAGAAAATGGTTGCTAGATTTAGCTATTATAATGGGTTTATAATGGGTTAAATTATAATGGGTTAAAAATTACATTTTTATTTAGGTATAAAAATGTAATTCAACTTGGAATGGCCTAGTAGATATGTTCTAGACTTTTTAGATCTTTTTAATTTAATAAGCAAAAGATTCTAAGTTACTATTCTGGAAAAGAATTTCCTCACTGTGCAATAAATAAAGGATTCTCCTATATTTACAAAATGTCAACATTATTGATACATGTTATATATCATTGTTAAATGTCATATATATATTTTTATTTGACACTAAATAGCATCTCCTTCCAACGCAGAAAGGCTAAAAGATGACAGTCCCTTTTTTTCCTCATATCATTTTCATGTCTTGACTAACCCCCAAATTATTTTGAAGATAAGATTATAAAGTCTAAAAGCCATAGTAAATAGGTTCTTTCAAAACCAGTTATTTTGCTGTAGTGAGAACAGTCAACAAGTCTTCTCAAAGTGGCATGAGAAACACCAAGAAAATCCTGTCTACTAATTATCCTGTCAATTGACATGCCCATTTATTGTTCCTTTTTATGACATTGACACATTTGTTTCCCAAAGCCTGCTATCCTAAACTTTGATCCTCCCAAAGAGCTGAAGGGTGTGTGAGTGTAAATGAGCTGTGTATGACACACACCTGATCCTCACTGTTAGGCAGCCTGTCAGTCAGGAGGCATCGTGTGACAGATAGCTGGGTGGCAGGGGAAGGACGGAGCCTGGAGATAATGAGAAATATTTCTCTGGTTCTGCTGGCTTATACACTGCAGTGAATAAAGATAAGTGTATATAGATGTGTGACAAATAAAATAATAATAACATCCGCTCTGCTTCACAAATTCCGGCTTTAAACCTTATTTACATGTAAACCAACCATTCTCCATCAATGTTACTGTCTTAATCTTCTGCCTTTTGTGCCTTGATTGTCAAAGTTAGATAGATCTTTTCCTTCCTGTCAAATATTCAACATTTCACACCCATAGACCGAGAATGAGATTCATGGAGTGCTTTGTTAGATGGCCTGGCTTTTTATTATCACTTGACGTGAACCCAGTGAAGATGATTAGGGATGAATTGGACCACAGAATGAATGTAAAGCGGTCACCTAACATAGTAAAATGAAAATACATTTTAAAATAAACATAACTAAACTTACTGTCTGGTTCTTTGACAACAGCCTTATTATTATGAATGTTGGAGGAACAGCACAGCACAATATCTGTATCTTTTTCCCCTAAGGCTCTTTTCTCCTTCAGGGTGGATGAAGGACAAGCATTAGAGTGAAGGAGGTCAAGCATTAGTGCAGATATCTAATAACCAGGCAGACCTCTGACAAGTCATCTATCACCAGCATTGTGTGTGTGTGTGTGTGTGTGTGTGTGTGTGTGTGTGTGTGTGTGTGTGTGTGTGTGTGTGTGTGTGTGT
>JAOTRQ010000010.1:2408351-2418909 GCA_028565875.1 Hoplisoma paleatum | reverse complement strand
GTTGACCAATGGAATTTGGTCGACTAGTAATTTTTTCGGTCGACCAACGAATAATCGATTAATTGCGGTCAGCCCTATACCTCGTAGAAGAAGTTACAAGTTACAATATGTCTATGGGCTCTAAAAAAACATGCCCATGAAGTTCTTAGCACAAAAAGAGAGTTCTTTACCAGTTTCAGCCCATTTAAAAATGGCTCCGTCACTTTTATGCAAATAAGCTGTTGCTGGCCACATCCCACACATCCCATGTTCTCGCTGAGGGAAGGAGCCACCTGGTAATGGGTGGTGCCAAGAAGGTTCTATGCAGATTTCCTTATTGCCATGTGACAGCAGGGGAGAAATCGAAACAGCTCCTTTTTCCTGACACCAAAATGTTTCTTTCGTGCTGTTTGTAAGAGCAGTAGTGACTCAAGTGTAAATATAAGAGCACGCACAACGTGAGTTTTGCATAATATGAAAGAAAATATTAATCAACCTCTCATATACACATAAAAACTGTACTCATATATACATATAAATAGAGAGAGAGAGAGAGAGAGAGAGAGAGAGAGAGAGAGAGAGAGTAAGAGAGAGAGACCAGTTTCTCGGGTTTTAAAGTTGATGGATTTGTGTTTAATCAAAATGAATTGTTTGATTCTGCAAACTAGAACAGAATCAATCAACACTGCTTATGTTCATTCGAATTTTTTTAAAAGATTCAGAATCCTGTTTGACCACTGTGTTTTCACATAGTTCCCCATTTAACACAATCCTTGCAGTTGAAACACACACTAACACACTCGTGACCCGTCGACTCTCGGGATCACGCCATCAACCTTCCGATCACAAGCCCAGTTCTCTAACCACCAGGCCACCGCTGTCTATTTTAAAAAGTGGTTTCTTATTTTTTCGGAGCTGTATACTGCTAAAATGACTAGTAAAAGAAGAAAAACTGTTTAATAGCAAAGCAACTAAAATATAAAGCTAAAACAAATATCCTTTATGGTGGCATGAATCTTGGCTCTTATAGATAGCTCGCCAATCCAGTGACAACTAAAGCTGCAAGATGGCCATCGCTGAAGCCAGAACGACAGCACAACAAAGGTATACCTGGATCTTTGTTGTGCCAAGCCGGTGACTGCTCACCAGAGAAATCTTACATCAGAAATCTGAAGGCTGTGTTGCTGTTGTGCTTTACCTCACCGAAAAAAAGGGATTTCTTTTGATGTTAGGTTTTGGAGTGCTCTGCCTTTGAGCTGCACACGTCGCTTCTACTTTTCTGAATGCTGTTTGAGTCAGAGCCTTGAATGACTAAAAGAAAGACACTATCATTAAATTCTTTTTTCCGGGGGAGCACTGTAACACAGGTCGCAGGTTTGACTGACAGGTGGAGAGTCCTTTCTGTATGAAGTGTGCACTTTCTCCATGTGTACTCTGTAGCTACCAGCACCTTCTTTAATGTAATCAAAGTGTGATAACATGAACAGTTCAGGTCAGTCGTTTAAGGTGCTGTACTAGTAAGCAGACGGTCACTAGATCAAACCTCCACCTCTGCCAGGTAGCCAATGTTGGGCTCTCGAGCAAGGCCCTTCACCCTTAATTGCTTCCACTGAATATTGTGTATAACAACTGCTTTGGTTAATGAAAATATAAATGAATTACAAATATTTTAGTTTGTCCATCCATCTGTCCATCTGTAAGCTTGCCCTGTGAGGAAAATGGAATGAATGCCAGGCCCAGCTGACCTTAACTTGATATTAAAAAGCCCTTAGGGTATATAGAGAAAGATTCCTCAGGAGTGGAGAATAATACAAACGAATAACAATTATTATACCCATTCATTTTTCTAGCTATCCGTACATCTATCTGTTTAATTATACATGTATCCATCCATCCAGCCATTTGTGTGGAGTTTGCATGTAACTGAAGTGAACTAGAGATGTCCAAAAAATCTCCAGAACGGTGTTTGATAAAATCTTGTTTAATGCTAAACTTGATTAATGAGTAACTAATGAGTGATATTAATGAGTGTTTCCTGTCATGAGTGTAACTTAAGAGTAAAATATAACTAATCTATTTGTCTGTTTGTCTCTCTATTTACCTGTCTATCGGTATGTATGTCTGCCTATATATATATATATATATATTAGTGGTGGGACTCGATTAAAAATTTTAATCGAGTTAATTACAGGGTCTGTAAAATTAGCGCGTTAAAGTCCCGGCCATAATATATATTTATAGTGGACAGTGTAGCCTAGTGGGTAGAGCATTGGTCTGGGAACCCAAAGGTTGGGGGTTCAAATCCAGGCTCTGCCACACTCTGCTACACTGCTGGGTCCTTGAGCAAGACCCTTAACCCTGTCTGTCTCATTGTAAGTCGCTTTGGATAAAAGCGTCGGCTAAATGCAATGTTATTTATGTTATAAATAATGCACAGTAGGTCAAGAAACCTAAACTTTTTGATTGTGTTGCATTGTGGGTAGATTGTGCCTAATCTCAAAGGAGCTGTTCTAGCAGAAGCTGGAACCCAGGAGAAAGCAGTTCATTACAAATTGCACATGCAGAAATCCAATAATTAGTTTAATGTTTTTATTCAGATTGTTATTGGTATTGTTAATAATCATTTTTTATATTTATACTGTTATTAATTGTACATTTTATTTAAAATCTTGTATATTCTGTTTTAGATATTTACATTTCTATTTGAATATAAATATCTTCTTTGGTCTAATATGCTATTAATGCGGTTGAACAGTCATAAAGCATTTCACTGCCGGTTCTACTATGTATGACCATGTATATGAGAAATAAAAATCATGATATGAAGGATCTGACGTAGCTGAATGAATTCAGCTCTGTTCGAATCTTCTTGTGCTTTGTAGAAAAAGTATCGAGACTTCAGGCTGCAAGGCGTCCTCGACTCAACCCTGAACAGCAAGATGTACGACACGGTCCGGAACCGGCTCACTCTGGAAGAGGCCACCGCTTCGGTCAGGGAGGGTGGCATGCAGGGCATCACCATGAAGGACAGCGATGAAGAGGATGAGGATGATGATTAGAGCACCAAGGCAGCTGGTGCAACCTTTAAAAAACACCCTTCCTGAACCTGAACCACTCTACCCTTTCCAAACATAGCCTGGTAACAGAAGATGCATGTACCCACTCTGAATACTCCAGTTAGTCATCGTAGGACCTCCCATCATCTGCTCGAAATGGCCACAAACAGAGCTAAAGAGGAGAAAAAGCTAGTAATTATACTACATAAAAAGAAACGTTAATTTAAAAGAACACGAATGAAAGTTTTAGCTGTGTGAAAATAGAAATCTAAATATAATATATGAAAAAAGTACGATTTTTGAACTGATTTATTTGGGAATTAATTTCTGTGTGTTCCTAAGCAATATGGAGTATCATCTGTTTGACGATGTCGAGTGAGATAATTAGGTGTGTCCCTGTCCAATGCGATTACATATATGGCGCTTCTTTGACGTATTCTTACATACATTTATGGTACATTGTCGTGATGATGAGTGTCTGGATCCTTTTCTTTGTCTTGTCTCTTTCTACAGTGGATGCCAACTGCTTTGAACCTGAAAATGAATCTCTGTACTTAAGTTAAACGTTGTTAACTGTAAATGTCCTCTATGTCTGCACAATCTCATCAAATGTAAGCGTTTCAGTTGTTTTTACTTGTTCTGAGGCTCTGTAACTCATAAGAGAATCTCAAGATGCATCTCACCTATAAGCAGTGTCTCACGTTCATCTTAAATTGAAAGGAATTGGTATTCTAAAAAGGCAATATTCTATTAGCTCCATTTTGATATCTTATTGGAGATCTTTTATTTAGATGTCAGAAATGACCAGAAAAATATATATTTTTGTTTAGTTCAACTTTTACAAAGGACCGCGGGTTTGCTTTTTTTTATGTTCTTTCAAAGCCATCTTTATGTGATTATTTGCATAGGTGCCATTTTGGGGGTCTCTATATTGTTTTTGTATATACAGACAGCTGTACAATGCATTCTGAGCCATTACTGCATGCCTCCAGAAGCGCTGTTTTTTTTTCTGTGTTCGTTAGCTGGTGAATTCATTCTTGAGTTTGCCTTATTAAAGCCAACAGTTGTTATATGCAAGAGCTGTGGCCTCTCAATAAAGATAACTGTAAAATACAGCCACAGTGTCTGCTTGTTTCATTTAAAATTAGTACGAAAAAGGAAATAGGGTTTTTGTGGAGTACGCGGGGTAAAATTATACAAACTTGTGCCTGTATAGATGTAGTTCCAAGCTGAGCAATCAAAAAAAACAACAGAAGAATCAAACTTGGGCACTAATAAATATGGTGACGTGCCACATCTTTTCTATTGACTTTAAGGGTCTTGAGGTGTATCTCAAATGGCACACTTGCACATTTTAAGCACTATGTTTTAGTGTGTCTGGCAAATGGAATAAAACTGATACCTGGATTGTTGGGTTCATACGTTTCCGGCCCACACACCCAACTGTCTCCCCAACCACTGAGACACCCCACACGACGGACCGTTAAGGTTCTGGAGCCGTAGAGTAAAGATCACCGCAATCCAATTCTTGAGTTAAGTAGGTTTATTTAAAAAAAAGTTAGCAAAAGGCTGCAAGTGCTCTTACAAACTGCGCGCAGGATCTCGGATAATCAGTCCAACCCAACCGGAGCCCAAGACAGACTGACTAACGAAGACCCCTCGCTTCTGAAAATCATACAATTTATATCCCATTTCCATACAGGCCTCTTTGTTCAGAACAACTGCAGCTGGCCTGGTATCTGCTGGCGTGCAGTTAATGAAACGATATCTTGTTGCTTCTTTAAGGTCTCTCCACGAAGCCTAGTTGTAAATTACTCCCCTCATATCTAAGGAACGTTTTACAGAGCTGAGAAAACCTGGTTTTATTGGAGTTTTTATTGGTGACCACTTACACTAACCTTAATTAACTTTTGATCTACGCATGAATATCGATTACATTCTCTACAGATTAAACTTTTGCAACAAAATAATAACACTTAATTGAAACCAAAATAGAAAGTTTTAGGAAGGTATGTAATAGGTAATTGTGTTAGCTGGGTAAGCAATCATCATGGAAGAGAAACTATCGACTGGTTAATAGCGGCCATTGTCAAATCATGAAGCTACTGCTGAAATGAACATATAAGCAGTGTTAATGACATTGCTCATTAGTATGGGGTAAACAAAAGCAAATAAAAGCATATAAATGTATTAAGTACCCAAAATTGGTGGATATTTAGATACCAGTCGCTATCATATGTGTGTCTTGTCACTTTCCTGAAGTGTCTTGTGCACACTACGCACTACATTACAGTGCACTTACATACGCATGCGGTTTGGGACACGTCATGATGTCGTGAACGTTTCCTTGACAATAAAGCTTAAGGTATCTATTCGGTTAGGAGCTCATGCTCATGGATTTCCCTGCACCATAAGTAAATTATTTTGTAGTCTTGAGACGATAGACGCCAGTTCGAACTTTTATTTTGAAAGCTGTTTTTTTTTTACTATTTCTCGCTTCCCGACACTAGCGAGCGCACCAAAGCTGCTGGTTTTAGTTCATATTTAGATGTTTTTTATTGTAAGCACTTTATAAACCGACTGTTAGCATGTTAGCTGGATCTATAATCGTATCAGACTGGTTTCGGACTTCTGAAAGCCGAGAATTCTTTAACAAGATTCTGCACAAGAAAAAACGCCGTAAATTCGGTACGTCAAATCACCATGGATACAACAGAACAACCGGTCATCCGAAATGGCATACTGACCATATTGAGTATATAGTACATAGAAATTACCCGGATTGCGTACTGCATAAAGCAAACCTGAGTTAAGCTTCGAGTAGGATTTAAATAAAAAGTAAAATGTCTTACAATCTTAATTCAAGTTTTAATAGCTTTGCGAAGAAAACTTTTATTTTTAAAACTGTCGAGTCGAAACGTCATGCATCACGTGACATCGGTTTATAGTACGTCCGAGGTCGCTAAAATACTGCATACTTGCCTACTACATTGCCTCAAATCATGTAGTATATTGTCATTTCGTACTCAGTTTATCACTTTATGTTCAATAACTTTTTTTAGCATCCAGAGTGAAAAAAGAATCATTTGTGTGTTTAGTTTGACTAAGTTTTGGCTTTTTAACTGATCATTCGAGCAGTCAAATATTATAACTAGTGGTCTTTCTTATTATAACACCTGATTATAACCCGTCACAACATGAGCAAATTATTCAGTCCTACTGTTCCTGGGTCTAACTCAAAAACATCTCGCATTATTAAACTAGTACTTCTACAATTCAATCCATCTACTGTGACCTTTACAAGGCATAAAAAATAAGTTATATCCAGACCTATTCAAATTCCGTCTGGCACCTCTGTGTCAGTCCATTTACATTGTGACCTTTAAAGGGCATAAACCAAATAAAAGCATACAAAATAAACTTAGTGAGAATTATTGTTCATCATGTACAAGGGTTCATGCAGCGTCTCTCTCTCTCTCTCTCTCTCTCTCTCGCTCGCTCGCTCGCTCTGTCTGACATCAGAATGCAGCACAGCGGTTCAAACATCTGGATTTGTGCAGGTCCTAAAGTTGACAGTTGTGTGTGATCTCAGATCACTGTTCAGTACTGATGTCGTGAAGCTACACAAGTTAGCACACACATGTAACAATTGAACTAGATTTGAGACGTGAATTAAATCAATATTCACTTTAAACAGCAGAGGGCGCTGGTCGCTTTTTGCAACAGTGAGCAGAAGTGACGTGACGTTTTTTAAATTCCAGGTCTTTTGGAGAGCCCAGTGATGCCCCCTAACATGAAAGTCGACACAGTTCGCTATAAAGTGTTACTCTCAGGTAAAAGCGGAGTGGGGAAAACGGCTTTGGCCGCTCGCCTTACTGGACTAGACATGCCCAGCATGCACTATGAAACTACAGGTACGTGTTTCCATGGCTCACTGATTATTCAAGATTACTCGTCAAACTCCAAAATTCTGTTAAAGTCATACTAGATCTAATACATCAAAAGTCAAATATGTCTAAGTGCGGCTATTATTGCATTTCTTAATAATTTCTCACTAACTACGATGAGTATCAGTACATTTGCTGTGCCCATTGATGTAAGACTCTTCATCTCCTGCAGGAATCGAGACGAGTGTTGTGTGGTGGCCTGTAAAGCTTAAAGAAAGTGGACGCAAGATTTTCTTTCAGTATCAGCTCTGGGATTGTGGCGAAAGTGCCATGCACAGATTTGACCACATGTTGCCGGTAAGTTTATCTTTCCACCCAGAGTTGAGTAAACTCGAGCAAAGCTACTATTACTTTAATAGATTTTTACTGTAGGGTAAAAATCTACTCAAGGAAAATGTACTGGGTTAATTTTTAACATAACATCTCTCCTGAACATCTGTCTAATACAAACTCGACAAATGGATACACAATTATTCACATAATGTGTCATTTACTACATACCATCCCATAATAGGGCAGCTGTATATAAGCGCAGTGGTGAAAAGAGTATTTTAAGTTCTGAAATTCTCAATTTTACACCGGTTCTATGATGTCCGGTGTACTTTAACAGTTTACTTTGTGTTTTTGTCTTTTCTTAACAGTCCTGTGAGGAGCAGGTGGATGCTATTCTTTTCCTCTTTTCCTTTACTGATAGCAACTCTTTTGAAGATATTTCTAATCAGATGTCTCGGATCACAGATCCACCCGGACATGTGGTCCGACTGGTGGTTGGGACAAAGTATCCTTAAATAAAAGAATTTATATTCAGCTTAATGTAAATGTTAGTGTGAAATGTCAAAATATTACGGTAGTCTGAATTTTTAGACCTTAATATGTTGGCATGGTGGCAAAGTGGGTAGCATTGTATCGTCACAGCAAGAAGCTTCAGGGCTCAATCTTCTTGGTCCATTCTGTGTGGAGTTTGCACAACCGCCACTATTGTCTGGGTTTCCTATTACAGTCCCAAACTGAATTACCCTGGTGTTAATAAACCTTAACTTTAGAGGTTTGATTTGTTTATGCACACAGATGTGACAGAAAGTGAGATCACACGCTTTCAGGAGGACCAGGGGATACCAGTCTTCAGGGTGGGAGGTGACGTGACTGGAGGATTTGGGGAAATTGCCCCTATTTTAAATGCCTTGGCAGAAAACCTTTGGCACCTGGATTGTATACGAGTTTCTTCCATCACAACACCGTCTCTTCCACAAGATGCAGACCTGGAGATTATTGTGTAGTATTGCAGGTTTTTGGTGTAAAGGTCATGTTTACATATTGTATTTGATCTAAGATCAAAGTGGGTTGTTGGAAATTCTAGACAACAGATCATTACTGGGGCTTGATTATTCTAGGTTTTTAATTAAAAAGGTGTTTTTTGTGTGTTCATATGTTTAAAGAGTCTGAGAATTTCCATCCTAGTCCTAGCAGGTCATTTCAGCCTAATTATTTTGCAACATTCCCCCCTCTCTTTCACATTACCATAGTTACCATATTATTGTTTGTACTATTTGATCTTATCTCATAGAATATAACACAAAACAAGCATTTATTTTGAGTGAATGTTTAAGGTGCATTGACCAACAGCGACCTTTTGATTACTACCGGTAGTCGTATACCTTAACCACCAGACTATAGTTACATGACATGACAGTGGCACAGTTTATAGGTTTAAACTACTGTCCAATTTAAAGATCTAAAGTTTTTTTTAAAGCCTGTTTTTTATTCAAGAAAAACGCTAAAACTTGAAACAGCCATATCTCAACCAGGAAATGAGATTGAAACACCAAATTCACAAATTGTCATCTTCATAATATCAGTAAGTCTATTTTTTAAATTTCATGTAGATCCGAGCAGTTCATGTTTTTCATCAAAAATGGGGAAAAAAAGAAAAAAAATGTGTTTTGTATTTTTGACAATTTTATGACCGTTTTCAAACTCCACTTTTTCTTGAGATCATGTTCTAGTTTGATGAGTATGAGGGTTTTTTGAACCATAGGTTTCTCCAGTCTGTAGTGGTCAGTATCTTCTCATAAATGGTCCAAGAAAGGAACAGTGGTAAACTGGTTCATTGGTAAATATGGAAGAGAAAGCTGGCCAGTGTTGTCTGATCAAACTCTTCAGCAGCTGTGGCTTAAACTGCTAAAGAAAAATCCTGGTTTGGATAGAAAAATGTCAGAATACACAAAACATCACAGAACACCACAAAAACGGGACAGACATGTTTCCATGAACATTACCAAACATGATTATCAACACAAAATTAGTAAAGTGGTCACAATGTTTTGCCTGATCATAATCGAAATTATTTCTATATCATATGTACTGTAAAGTGTGATTTCAAAAAACGTATTTATTACCATACAGTATTCTGAATTGTATTTGATATAAATGTTACTGCCCAGTTCTGCTTTCTTATGTATTAAAATTATTTTACGTTTATTCTCACAAACTTACTCGCAAAACCAGTTTAGTCCAGGATTGAACATAAGGATTGATAATCACAACACTACCTCAATTCATTGTTATAGATCGATAAAAAATAATAGTTATAATAGTAAGTCTATTTGTTTAACGTTGTTTTATTTAGATTATAAACAATAAAGGCACTTTCCCTTTGATACCTGAACATGTGTATTGTGTGAATTTTTTTTCAGTACGTATACGTATATATTCTTTATTGTTTAAATCTAAACGTAAAGTGACACAGCAGTAAAGACACATGCTGAACACCCTGTCAAACATCGTATCGAGTCTTAGTTCTGCCTCCCAGCTTGAACATGTTGATCATATATGGACAGGATAATAAAAAGTTAGTCATGATTTCCTAATAATACGATGGGTTTATTAATCAGGGTCTCCTCACACTTGTCAAAATGCAGGTGGAAAAATGCATATGGCTACTGCTCATATTATTAATGGAAAGTGGTTATGATTTATTCTCCTCAGAGCCAGTCGGAGTCAACATTGGTGTAGACAATCAGTAACACAATTTGGCAATAAATAATAATTGTTAATAATAAAATATTTTAAACGCAGAAATCGGTTTACATGCATTCAAGTTCTTAAGAAGCACAGTTAGTAGATCTGCTATTTTAGACATTGCTTGAACTATTTGTTAAATCATTTCCTCTGTATTTCCACACTCTGACGGTCAGCGCACCACTGTCTCCTAAGGTCGACATCATTGTCGTAGGGTCCACATCATCTGGGAAGTGGCATTTCTGTGAAAATGTCTCAATGATTGAGCCATCTGATGCCAGCTAGTCAGAAATGAAAAGAATCGATCACGTAGGACACAACGAAACAATCCATGCATGAAGCATGTAATAAAATATATATAACATTCTTATGTAGGTTTTACTCACTTTTTCAGCATAAACCTGTACCAAGTTATTTGAAGAGCTGACAATGACTTGTTCTGGCAAGAATTTACTTACATCCACCGTGAAAAAGTACATGTCATCCATCATACAAATTTTTATCTGTAGAAAACAAAACAAATTAAATGATAAAAAATTCAAAACTCATTTTTATTCT
>JAOTRQ010000010.1:2321856-2341082 GCA_028565875.1 Hoplisoma paleatum | reverse complement strand
CTTACTGGTGGTTGTCGTCAGGAAGGGCATCCGGACGGAAAACTCTGCTCCAAACATTAACGTCCTACCCCGGAACTGGGAAAACGGACGATAAACGAATAGATAGAGAGAGATTATGTAAATATTTAACTTAAAACGAAGACTTAGTTTGCTCTTTTAAAAAACAGTTTATAAAGCTGCCATGTGGGTGACATGGTTGGTAATGGATCACACTGTCTCTTAAAGCAAGAAAGTCCTGGACTCAGACCCGAGTAATTATTGTAAGTGTAAGATGCTTAGAAAAACAGTAAGGGATCGTTTTTTTCTCCAGTACAGTCACATTTCCACATATAATTTCTTATTTCGTTTCCATATCATGCTTTAAAATGTCAAACACGTATTAACATTTCTGTTTTGTAATTGTTTTTGTGTTGTATTTGAGCACAGATGAGTCGAATACAATTCACCTGAAGCTTATAGAGCAGAGAAAAGATCCCATTATTGTTCAGGAATACGACGTTCCAGTTTTTACTCAAAACAAGGACCGCTTCATTAAATTTCAGTGGGATCTCACCACACAGCAGGTTTGATTCATGGTTTTGTACGTTTGTATTTGAATCGATCCAGGTCAAAGAGTACAGCTAAAGATTCTTTACTACATTACAGTATATCTGTAAACAGTTCTTATGTCAGCTAAACGTCCTAAAACTAAATAAAATAAAATTACGGCAAGAGACATGATTTGTCTCCAGTCTAGAGTTGACCATATTAAACAGATGGGTGCGGTTTTGTAGTAAGGTCGGGTGTACAGGTTGTTAGGGTGTATATGAAGAAGGGGAACATATTAGAGTGTGTGTGTGTGTGTTTAGGGGCAGCAGTGGATTTAGACATTGTATAGGAAGATAAATGAGGTAAAAAAAAAAGTCTGCAAAGTATAAAACAGTGGACAGATCCTGAATCCTAATAATAGTGGATTAGGATTTAACTAGCAGTAGTGGATTAGGGTGATAAATATAGAAAGCATGTTTTCTGTGGCATGAAAAACAATATAAACATAATTTAATGATAGACTTTTTTTGTATAGATCTTATCTTTCATTGATGGATATCGACACATACAGAAGATATCTGCTGAAGCTGATGTTGAGCTCAATCTTGTACGAATCGCTATTCAGAATTTACTGTAAGTTTTCACTCAAACAATTACAATAGACAACAATAACTGATTGTCTTCTTGGAAAACTAAAGGCTGTGTTTTACAGGTATTACGGAGTCGTTACACTAGTATCCATATTCCAGGTATGTTGATTGTTTTAAATATTTTATACAGCGGTGCATATAGAATAGTTTCGTTAATACTAATAGCTGTTTTTGTGTAGTACTCAAATGTTTACTGCACAACACCCAAAGTTCAGAGCTTAATAGATGACAAAGCAACTCAGGACGAATGCCTTCATTATGTTAGTAAACCTGGTAAGTATCAACGCTTGATTAAAAGCTTATTTTATTCTTAGTCAACCAATCGTGTGTGGCGACACTGGTCAGCCAATAGTAGCTTGTTTAAGTTTTGTAAATACAATTTGTAGTGGTCTTGGCATGTCTGTACCACCACAGGACAGAGGGCGATTATCAGGGACGTATTCCAGCTCTATTGTGGCTTAACTCCTGGAACTACAGTGCGTGATCTGTGCTCCCGTTATGCTCAGCAGCTACAGAAGGTGGATGAAAGGTCAACAGTATTTTATTATAAAAACACTGCTATATATTACACTTAGTATAATTGTGGATTTGTTTAATATTTGTGGATGAACTAACTCGTTAGTAGTAATATAATGGAACAAAGTACTGTAGATAGCCAGGTAGGTATAACTTGCATGCCGAACTAAAATCACAATCATCATATCCTCCAAATGTACTAATAATTTACTTTAACGGTGCTAAACATTGCTTTGAATTGTAGGAAATTGATACAGTTTGGCTTGATGAAGGGCCTGATTCGGCGGCTGCAGAAGTATCCAGTTAAAGTGGTTCGAGATGAGAGAATTCGGCCTCCGAAACTTTATACTGGTCGCCATAGTTATGATGAGATCTGCTGCAAGACTGGCAAGTGCTTGCATCTGCTTGTACAGTATTCTTTTCCTCCATGAAAAGAGCGATCTGGTAATACCATTATAGATCATTACTATCTGTGTCTGTTTGCAGGAATGAGTTTCAAGGAGCTGGATGAACGGTTAGAGAACGACCCCAATATTATTGTTTGCTGGAAGTGATGTCAGTGGAAATGAGGATAGTGTGACTGATCTATAGGCTCTGTTAATGTTCTGAACAACCTGTAACTGAAGTAGTATGCACTACTGAACCAGTGGGTAAAATGCATAAGCAGAAGTGTAACACGATTGTTCTGCAAAATCCCAACAGAATCCAGAATCTTGATGAGGGTGTTGTCTTGACTGCAAACAAGTTATTTAAAAATCAATACGATCATAATAAACATACGACAGTGGTAGTAGATTGAACTCCTGTACAGAAATCTGCTCAGTGTCTTTGATTTCATTTTCATTTTTAGTTTAATAAACCAATTTTGTTGTTCTCCCTGTTTCTGTTTGTTCAGCAAAGGAGGTTTGAAAATATGAAATAGCCAATAGCTGACATTAACTTGTAAACTAATAATACCCATTTCGAATCATGAATGCTGTCATGAAGTGTAAAACATGACGTTACAATCCCAATAAACAACAATGGCGAACTGGATTTGTTATTTCTCATTCTAGTCTCTGGATTTAACCGGTTCATTAAATTATGTGGAACTGAAAGTATTAAAACAAATGAAATATACAACAATGATGAAGAAAGAGCTGAACACACAAAATCCAAAGGTAATATACAACCATGATGAAGGCAGAACTGTGCTTGAAAATACAGTTTTATATTTTGCAATTGTATTAGGGTTTATTGTTACTTTAAGGTATCTTTATTCTAACGAATAGAAACGAAACAGCTCTATCACTAACAAATGAAACAAATTTAAAAAGCAGAATCTACTTATATTATTATTTAAAAAATTACAAATTCAGCTGAAGAAAATATGGTGAAACTATCAATGTGTACCTGTAATTAACTCCATTAAGAAATAAGTAATATTACATCAACTAACTACACCACTAGAAATATGATGATCAGCATGTTACTTTATAGCTTTTTAATGATGACAATAATACATGCTCAGTTTAGTTGATAAATTTGCTTTACTCATTCTAACCTTGTTCACCTCGAATTCTTAAGTGCGCATGTGCGAGTGTTGTCGTTTCTATGGTTACAAGAGTAACGCTAGCGTCTTTTTATTACGTTCGAGAGGAATAAACTGTTGACATTACTAATATTTTGTTCTATTATTATTATATAAGTTGTTTTGTGTTAGCTGCTTCTTTAGCTGTACTGATGGATAATCTGTTTCTACACGGAGAGGCCGAATGTTTTATTCAGGCTTTAGATAAAGTAGCTTTGCGTGATATTGGAAGCCCCAAGTAAGTTTGTTTTCTTCTTTGTTTACTTCTACAACTTTAAGTGAATCGAAATAATGATAAAGGTTGATTCAGGTTCGGGAACCTGTTCGGTAACTTGAGGTGTCTTTATGTATGTTTTAATCCATGCAAAGTTTTATTACTGATTATACTTAAGGCCCTCACTACCAAATTCATGGCAATCCAAACCAAATCTACTGTAAAAGTCGGTTTGTCGTTTAATATTTACATTTATGTACCGCAATAGACAATACAGCTTACTGACGAAAGCGTCCGAATATGCAGTACGGAAGAAGTACCCGGATGAACCACTAGGTTTACCGTGCAAACAGCTTAAAGTGGTGTAATGTATGAACCATAGACCACCACCATTTTGCAATTATAGGTAAATGAAGCTATTGTAAATATCTTCTGTTTCATAGATGGTTTCGCCAACACGAATATGTTGAGAAACTCAACATGCATGCGATTATTCAAGCAAATGCAAATCAAGAGGAATTCATCAAAGACCTTTTGGTGTCCCATGCCAAGGTAACTCTTGCACACTGTAGGTCATTGATGATGTAGGTAGTTGTTTACTCAGACTGTGGATGGCTGTGTGATGTATTTTGTCCAGATACCAACATTGGTTCATGAAATGATAGTCGTGGAAGTCTGGAAACAGAAAGTGTTACCTATTATATGCAAGCTTCACGACTTTACTCCAAAGAGCACCATTCCACTAGACATTGTGGTATGTTCGTATAATAAAACCTGCTTTCTAACTGTCACAGCTACATCTCCCGTGAAGTGTCAATTGCTTTATGGCTATTCAACTTTTGTATTTTCAGATCTATCATGAGGCTACGGTCATAAATCTTCTAGAAACAATTATGTTCCATAAGGTAAGCACTGCACAGACAATCTTTTATACATCTTATACTAGAATTGTAGCATGTAATAGTTTGATCACAATTGTTATTTATTAAAATCAAATATATAGCTTGTTATATCACGATCTTGATGATAAGTGTTGTATTCATTGCACATGTAATGGTCCAGGAATCTTGTGAAGCAGCAGAGGAGGCTCTTGTGGACCTTGTGGATTACTGCCATCGTAAATTGACCCTGCTTGCCGGGCAATGTTCCAGAGGAGAGTTGCCCACTGAAGACAGAACCTTACAAAAAGAACGTCCAGAGCAAAACTCTTTACAGGTGAGGGAATGTAATTTATAAAAATGTCTAAAAAGGAAACTTGTGAATCAGGTTGCTTCTGACTATATTTAATATTTTTGAAGGTGTATGTAACAAGATCATTCTGTATAGTAGGGTTGGGGGTTCAAATCCAGGCTCTGCTACACTCCGCTACCGTGCCGCTGACTAATAATAATATAATGGATTATAATTCATAATAAATGCATTACTGTATGCAGACCATTGCATGCTGACACACTGATACAAATATATCTTTTTGTACTACAGGATCTACAGAATCATAGCAGCATGTTAGAGTTTAAGATCTCTCTGAAAGCTCTGTCTGTGCTGCGCTACATTACTGATAATGTAGAAAGGTAATGCAAACACACGCTAATAAACACAATAATTGTAGGAGCGGACTGGTGATGATGCTTGTTGTCTTTCTTTGATGCCAAGTTTGAATTTGAGCGTGTTGACCAGGATGCTGAACACTCATAACCTGCCGTGTGTACTCGTTCATCTAGTTGAGCACTGTCCCTGGAGCGTTAGAACTGGAGGTTAGTAATATACATTCACCCAGCCATTATCTTGTTTTACCACCGATTAATCCTGTTTAGAGTCATTGTAGGACACACGGGGCGATTACATTAAACACCTGAACAGATCACCAGCCTGTTGCAGGGTACAGCCGAACACATCAAACACACAGACTTGTCTGAATAATCACTGAATGTGACTTCCAGTTTTCATCGCAGGCTCACCATGTGTATTTCTGTTTAATGATATTTTTAATAGACATATGTGCACATGTCACGCATCACAAAGAAAAAAGTCAGTTTCAAAACGAATTTATTTCGGAAGGATTTATCCAATGAGCAGAGATTGGGTTTTTCAAAAGCAGGATCTCCAATCTTACTCTAGGAGCTGTAACAATGGGTGTTAACAAACTGAATTATGGGTGTTAAGTCAGTCTGCTCACTAAAAACTTAACATCAAAAACATAAAAATGTAACGTACAATAGTATTTGTTGATAATTCATTGTAAATTCCATTTGGATTAAGTTGTCTTTTCTCTGTAGGTAAACTTAAGAAGTTTGAGGAGGGAACATGGAGGGAGGTCCCTGCCGAGGATCGACTTAAGATGACCAAACTGGATGGTCAGGTGTGGATCGCTCTGCTAAATCTGCTGCTTAAACCAGAATGCCAGAGAAAATACGATTTCAACGACTTCAACAAAAGCCAGATTTTAAAGGTAAAGGGACAATAGTATCATGATCCAACCAATATTTTGTGAAGACAAAATAGTGTTCCAAATCCTATTTTTATGAAATCAAATACATATGAATTTATTCATATATTTCACACAAAGACTTTAAACTATTTAAATGTTATTTTATATCTTTAATTAGATTGTAGTTAGGAGTTGGCAAACTGAATCACTGTCCAAAATGATTCTTTTCAAACAAATTCAATGGAATCAAATAAGGGTTGTGTTTTTATCTATGGTAAAGATTTGTTTACTTGCTTACTCAGTTCATCTGTTGAAGAGCGAATCAGTTCCTTTGCTTCTTTTGGGTAAAATTGGAATCTCTCTCCTAATATGCTGTGAATGTATAAGTAAATATTCACTTTCAAGAAATGAACATTCGCTGCTTTCATATGAAGCATGACTAAATAGTTCATCTAGATGGGTCATTGTGTTTCCCTTCCACTAACAAAGCATCTTTATTGATTGCACTGATGCTCTGTTATTGTCTTTCAACTGTGGGTGAAGTTCTGTGACGTCTGACTACATTCTTACCGATTTCTGGTATTAACATTTTCATAGTGAAACCCATGAGACTAATTTTGCAACACGGAAACAGTTCAGGGATAAAATAACATTGTGAAAAAAAATTAATAAAACATGAGGCTTGGCAAACTGTGAAATTGGGTTATTAGTTATCAGTCTTACATGGAATTATGGAATTACTGTTCATGGCTTAATAACTCTGTAATTGCACTTAATGTGCTTTTTTGATTGGCAAAACAAACCAAAGTTTTATTAAGCTAAATTTTGACTAATCGTAATATATATACCGCTCTTATATTAAAACTGTTTCAGCTCTACAGTTAGTCTCTTTAACCTTCAGCATAGATTCATAATCATACTATAAACAAATGTTTAGGATGTGAACTCTGCATGTCGTTCTCAATTCGTGCCAAGGCATTGTCTCCTTAAATCTTATCTAATCTACCATTTGTAATCTTAAGAAAAATATTGTGACACACTGCTGATTTCTATTGTTTGTTTTGCTCTGTTAAGTGTTTCATCTTACTTTGCTCTTGTTATTCTCCTGTTATTTTTAACCATTCTTGCATGTCCTTAGGTAAAGTAACTTGTTTAAAATCTAATTATAATCCATGTTTCAATGTGGGCTTGTGTCTCTAGCTCCGTGGGTTTCTGACAGACGTTGTTATAGATCAGTTACCAAATCTTGCTGATCTGCAGCGTTTCCTCGGTCACTTAGCTTTTACAGACACTGCACCTCCCAAAAAAGATCTCATACTTGAACAGGTAAGCATACACTTCTTATTTATATATGGTCTTCTTTTTATGATATTGGGTAGCATTCAGTCCATTAGAATAATATTAATAGCAATGGTACACTTTTTGAATTGTCCGTGAATGTGTGAATGTGTGTCATTTTCATTTTTAGTTTATTTTATTTTAATTAAATTCAGCAATCATTATTAATTTAACTGGACGGCTGTTTTTAACTATTCTCTGTGATTTATTTAATACATTTATATAGCTACCAGAAATCAGAAATGACATCATTGCTGAGAATTCTGGGAAGTGGAAAGCCATAGCCAAACACCAAGTGCTGAATGTGTTCAGCCCATCTGAGTGTGAGCTGAGAGAACAAGCAAACAGGTAAGACTTGTAAATCTGGGTTTGGAGTATGGGGGCTGCCACTTAAAAAACTTTATACACACCTGTACATGTACTTCCGTTAATGTTCATGCTACATTATAAGCTTGGGGAAATTCAGTCTGAATGAAAACGAATCAAAATATTAAACATTGCCACACTTGTTGACACAGATACAGTGTTCCAGCCCAAAACCGGTTCAAAATAAAAAGCAATTATCAGTAGCAATTTATAACAATAATAGTTTTGTTTTGTGTAGTGTATTATTCACGTTTTCTTGGCACACAATGCTATATCAACTTACTAAACAAGCATTGTTTACATTCTTGATCATTTTAAAACAGTTTTAATAGTCATGACAATATGTTTGTTGTTTTAACTTTATTATGTCATAGTATGAATGATTTGCAGCATTGGATACACCTTGCTAGGGTGTAATATCTATGTAACTGTTAATTCAATATAAACAAAAACCTGTTGTCATATATACACATGGTGTGTCCTATTAATAAAGTGTTTTTATATTAATGCACTTATTAGGCTAAGCAATCTTTGTATCTGACCATCAGACTGGCTGAGACTTATAATCTTGATGTGATGGAGAGTCTTATTCCAGATAAGCCCAAATGTAGTGCATGTGGCTCGGAGGGAATCAAACGCTGCTCCCGCTGTCAAGAAGAGTGGTATTGCAACAGGTTTGTTTGTTTTTAACATGCTTTTACAGAGTGACTTCCATACTAGTAAACATTACCATACTATAGTTGAAGTAGACAACGGTTAAAATACAAAAAAACAAAACTCTATGTTAAGTTATTTTTTTCAGTAAGTTAGTCCGTTAGCTTTAGTTTAGTAAATAGTTGCATTTTTAGTCTCTATTTAATGACAGAAAGAGACTCAGAAGTTTGGACAGACAAGGTAAGCTGTAAAATACAAAAATGTTGTATCTCCAGTTCACCTCACTTATGGTGTATGTTTATGAACTGTGGAAAGAACATGCAAACTGAACACAGAAAGGATCCAGACCACTCCACGATCTTTTTACTGTGATGTGACAGTCATCCACTTACAGCATAGTCTGTGTCATAAGTAATATAAAAATTATAAATAAAATGATGAAGAAGAGTCTAATCTTTACATTTACACATAGGCACGTTAAGCAGACCTAGAATTGTTATTAAAGCTTTCTTTTTATAAACATATATAAATGGAAACCACTTCCATAAATTACATAATTTGTTGTTGGTAATTATGGTCGGCTAGTCTCACTTCTCTAAAAGTGCATGAAACTTTGAGCGTGGCCTATATGAAAGAAACTGTTACGTTATGCTGATGAAAAAAATCTGGGTGTCTGAGTATTCAATTTTTTAAACACGTTTCCAGTTGTTTCTGACCCTTGGATGCTCTGCGGACCACTACTGATCCCCCAGAGTTTCTCAGCAGTGTTTTTAAGAAGTACGTTGCCAGGTTTTCTCCATGAGTCGGGGAACTGTGTATCTATGGGGCAATTTTACATCTTCAATCAACCTAGTGCATGTTTTTTTGGCTGTGGGAGGAAACTGGAGTGCTAACCACTAAGCTACAGTGCCGCCCTTACTATTAATTAAAAGTCACTAAAACTAAAGGTCCCAAAATCTGACAAAATCGAAAAGGCTCTTAAACAAGCTCACTAGCAAAGAAACGTACAAGTGGTTGAACATTATTTTATATAATCTATGATTAATCAAACAATACAGGTAAATAAAAAATCTAAATAAGTCTGAATATCTATTCTGTACAAAGTAAACACATTAATTCGCATTGTGTGAGTTATGATTAGGATACGTAAACAGGAAGAGCACGGACACAATGTACACACAAAAAAACAGTGTTCAAAATGTAGTTCCTTCTCTGAAGTAGTGGCTTTTCATATCCATAACAACTGATTAATAATAACTTTGTTTAATCACAGAGAATGTCAAGTGCAGCATTGGCCCAAACATAAAATCGCTTGTCAGATGATAGCAGAGGTCCGACAGAAACTACAGAAGGAACTGAACGTCAAGAACTGACAGATGTCTTTGCTTATTCATGGATATCAATTATAAACAACTCCGTCACAGATGAAAACAGAAAGACTGTCTATGAACTGACTATGAACTGTTTTGTGATGTCCATAGCCTGGGTTACTATGGCTAGAACGGGGGTTGTGAAAGATGAAGAGCTGATATTTATATCTGTCTGTGGCAATGACAAATAAACTTGAACTGTTCATATCATTAAGAGAAAATGCAATGGTGTTATATGATTTTAGCTTTGTTTTTACATTAGCAATGTCTTTTTAGCTGTAAATGTTTGAATGTTACTATTCCTCTTCAACATAAATCTTAGCACCACAATCTTTGGAAGTCTTTCTTTACTTTGCAACTTTGAATTAAAGCTTCATTGTTCTTTAATCTTCCTTTTTTGTCCAGTGTATGTATGTGTGTGTGTGTTTGTGTCTCTGTACCCTTCGACGGACAGTCAGTGTGTGTCCCGTCATGACACTAAAATAGAATTAACCATAATATAATACATGACTGGATGGATAAATGGATGGAAATCCACAAAGCAGGCATGGCCTGGCATTTAGAACACTAGGCTTTTGATCGGAAGGTTGTCGGTTCGATTCAGACAGTCAGTCGGTCGTGACTGAATTCCATTTTTAGCCTTACCGGAGGGGCATCGTTGCATCACCTGGTCCCCAAGCAAGGTGGCTAGGGCTGCCCATTCCACTAAACACATGTACTCACCGCTGCCCCCAAGTGTGTGTCCATTAGTGTGTTTAGATCTGATCGTGACCTGTGTGTAAAACACAGTAGTGAAAAATTATTCGAAATTTGAAAGTATGATTACTAGGTCTAATCGTATTATCTGTTTAAAAAACTGTTTATTTTAATTTATATTGTATTTCTTTTTATGCTCATGTTTGTGCTCATTCAATGAAAAAAAGACACGAATTGCATCCAAATGTTATTATAAGTGTAAAGTGTGCAGTAGATAGGGGATGTCCCGGACCACTACTCGTCTAGAGCCGAGGAGGAGCGTTATAGACTCAGGAAGTGGTTGGTCTTGGTTGCTGATACATTCCGTTATTACGGCACTATGTACATTGCAGCATAAGAGGAAACATCGCAGCTTTGATTCGTTGACAATTGTTCACTTCATTACGGCTCGTATGCAATTCGTATTGATTTATTTTATTCCTGATATGTGTTATTTTATAAGTTGCATTATTTTGCTCGAAGACACTGGAAACCACAAGAAAGAAAGTTCTTAAGAAGTCTGGGTTTGTGTTTTCATCTCATTCGTTTAAACTTCGTCTAAACTCTTCATATGTTGTTCGTACAGCACCGTTATTCATCTCAGGATGTGTTGCTATATGTAAAAAAAAAAAACTACACGCTGGAATATAGCAACCGAATTGCTTCACGAATATTACGTGTTTTATGACGTAATAAATTGTTATTATCTTGTAGACGCATCTTAACTTGAAGATTTTTTTTCTTTGCTCAGCTAGATGCCTTCATTTTTTTTCAAGAACTCTGGTCATGAATTTTGTCACTTAATACAGCTTTTAAGATGCTTTTGTTAAAGCCATATGCCTTGGGCTGGATTCTCTGGAATTTCCAGAACATGGTATGAACTAAAACTTGAAATCTACTTTGGCTTCCCATGAGAAAGATAAAATAACTGGACACATTTCTATTCGACAACATAAAAACTCTGGTTTTTTTATCAGCATGTGAGGAAAATATGACAATTCCAAACAAGTCTCGAAAAGCTGATGATAATAATGATAAAAAAAACTAATAATTCCTATTATGAGGATGTCGTGTTACCGATCATGTTACTAACACGAACCTTCAGAACTAGAGAATGAAATCCATTCCTACCTCCGAGAGTCATTTCACATTGGAGTACGTACAAACACTCTGAACCAGACACAACACAATGACCTGAAAAAACAAAAACGGTTCATTTAAAAACCTGACTGGATTATTCGGTGAAAAGTGAAGAACATCATGTCTTTCGGTGAGTTCATTGAGCTGAAGGAACTGGATGAACGTATCGAGCTGACCTCTCTTTCACCACCTCCAACACCACGTCTAGAGAGGGTCAATGCTTTAAGGATAAGCCCAGGAAAAGTTCCAGAGCTTTGGAACCGTGTTCGTATTATCAGACTTCTAGGGGACAGCATAAAGGACCCACATCTGGTGGAAGAGACAGGAGAAGGTCATAACTTCCATCCGTGTAGCCATGCTCAACCTACCTGGTGTGACCTGTGTGGAGACTTCATCTGGGGAGTATACAAGCAAAGTTTGCGCTGTGCCAGTGAGTGTCATGTAAACGTTTGTTTAATTGTTGGTGTTTTTTGATCGTACTCGTAACCTAATTCTGATTTTAACTCGTTTGCTTAAATGAGCCACACCTTGGCTTTTGACTTTCAATTTAACCTGACACCAATGGGCTTGCAAATAGAATATTTTTTCTTCGCATATCCCAATGAGTGTGGAAGGGAAGCAGACCGAGTTTCGGGTCTTGTTCAAAGACTGAATAGTGGCTGTGTAACAGAGCCTGGATTTTAACCCCCAATATTCTGGTTAATAGCCCAAAGCTTTAGCCAATAAGTAGTTTTTGTTTTGACATCATCTTACTAGTGTTAGAGAAACCTGTGCGTTTGTATTTTTGCACATTTCGTAACTAACTAGTTATGTGCGGTGCCATCTTTAAAAATGTAAAGGTCTTTTACAGAGGATAATGGTTTAAGCTATATGTCATTGTTCTTCCAAGTAAACAAAAAACTATCAAATTAACTTATATTGTAGTGTCATGTGTTGAAAGATTGGGCTAATGAACCTAAAAGCAAGAAGTTGTGAATTCTGATCCGATTTGTATGCAAACACAAACAGACAACTCAAAACAAAAAAATGTTGGATTCAATTTTAAGGCACAGCAGTCTGGGTCTTTTCTGCGTGGAGTTTGTATGTTCTCTCAATGTTCTCCAGTATCACCCTACAGTCTGAAAACATGCAGACAGGTTCATCTGAAGACAACACATTGACCTATATGTACTTAACCTCTTGCATGAATAAAGCAGTGCATTGCAGTCCTTGTCTTAAGCTCAGATTGAAGTAGTTGTGTTGTGTGAGGGCATCTAAAATAAAACCTATGCCAAACCAAAAAGAAAAAAAGAACAGCCGAGACAGGAGTTTTCTATACTAGTTATAAGTACTGTACTTTATTCCAATGAGTACAGTGATAAAACTTTACGTTTCAGATTTGTGTTAAGTCTTATTTCCATGCACACCCACTATAAAAAGATTCCAAGCTGCACCTCCTGTCTGAACCACTATGCAGACAGTATTTCATCTTGTACTGCCCACGCCATCCTACTACTTTCCACGACTGCCCACATAGACACTTTAATCAGTGTCGACTGTTTTCAAGTTTAGTTTAGCAAACCCATGTTCCTCATCATGGGAGGCAGATACCATTTCTTATACTTCCCCTGATAACACATTCACAATTTCAGCCAATTAAAATTCAAACTATTTTGTTTGTGTAAATGGAGATAATGTATTTTGAAATCTGATCGCTGATCACATGGACAGGAAACAACAGATGCTTACCTGATTGTGAATAGTTTTGCTTGTTTTTCGGTGTGAGGATAGACCACGAGACAGCCAATTATGTATATGGATTAGGTCAGTTAAGGTAGCCAATTACCACTCGTGGGCCCGGTAAATCTATGTGTTGCTGGTTAGCTAGGTTGGACATGGGAGTACTTTTCTCACTCTGTACAAACATGTTAATTACACAAAAAGCAAAAGCTGCCCCATGTAACACCATGGATGGCAAAGAGCTATCACTTTCACACACTACTGCTGAGATTTTCAGTAATGCTATTAATTAGCTGAGCATCTACAGCCAACTTTCTGAACAAGTGGTGGAGGTTGAATAACAGTTGTGCTATGGTGGTGGCGAATAAGAATGGTGAATAAGACTGGTGCTGTGGTCAACACACCTGCCTGTGAACACCGTTTAGTACTGCAGAGATAATTTAGTGAAATATAACATGACATGGAAGTTCTAACGAAATATGTATTGCTGTGGTTTGGTCCTAATGTTTTATTTTGATTGGATTTAATGTTGAGCATTTAAGAGTTTGTCTGACAAGGCTGGAAACCACAAAAAACCTAGACAGTGTGTTTTTTCTTTTCCACTTTCTGATAATACAAATTATATGCAACAGTGCAACAATTCAATATTTTACTGTTGTCATATTTTATACTCTTGGAAACATTTAAGATTACATTTGACGTTTGGAATTCCTGTTCACTCATCTCTATTGCTGTTTTTTTTTTTTTACCAAGGACTTAACATGTGGTTTCTGTTATATGGGTTTCAGCTGTCTGTTGACTCATTAGGATCTAAAAACAGTTGCCATTTTATGCAAAAACTCCAACTTGAGACAGTCACCTGAACAAAGCATATTGTTTTTTATTTAGAAATTATAATGGATGGAGGTTAAAATAGTAAAGAAGTGCATGTGATGAGCGCAAACATGTAAACATGGCGAATGCTTATGTTCCGTAAATTAATTTAAGTGTTTGTGTTGCATTTAAGTTATACAGTGAAAAACATCTTACCACTTTTAAAGTGCATAGTATATCCATTCCAACTTAACTAATATCCTTAAATATGAACATATGAACTGGCTTTTTAGAATTGTACAGAATTATTCTTGTATTTACGCTAAAGTAGAACTAATTATTATTTTAAACAACTTCATATGCTGTGTGTATCTATTTGGAAAACCATACACAATTTCACAGGTGCCTGTGACACAACCCAAAGCACTGGTTCATGCATCCAATTGGCCAGGGCACCTTAGGACAATTCAGTATCTCCAATTAACATCATTGTGTGTTGTATCTATTTATACAGCAATTTCTGAACATGTTGATCAGTGTGGATAGGAACGAACCTTCTGGGTTTTTTTGTCCGCTTGTCTAAGCACCCATATACTGTTTAATGACTTTTTTGGTTTTCTGCAATCAAAACTTGATCTAAATCCACGATTCATGCAGGAAATATATTTGCAATAGTCAATATTTTCTGATGAGAGTCTAGATATTTTGCTATTTACACCAAATGTTGGCAGCCTTACCATAAATTATTTTGTAAGGATTAATTAATCTTACAGTTTTTGTTAAGAATGAGCCATAAAATAACACTTTGACTCAGTTCTTTATGACTAATTTGATCTTAAATTAATTGTACATTTTACGTCATTGACTAAACAAGCAGCTCACTACATTTTAAATTTATATTGATGTGTTTTCCCATCAGTACACTCTTCTTTGCATGTTTCATTTTTAGTTATGTAGCTGTTAGAAAAGGGAACCATTGGTGTGGCTTTATCTATGGTTCCCTATCAACGCTTATCTCTAGTTGTATATTGTACTATATTTCACAGAATGAACAGTATGTGAGGCAGTAATCATGGTTCTACTTCATTTACTGTAAATCTATTCAGCACAGTTATGTTTGCAATAATGTGGTTCTATCATGGAATTGTCTCTGTAAATCTATTTAGCTCTTCCAGTATTGTATTTGTATTTATTAGAATATACTTCCATTAGTTCTAAAATAACATAAAAATATTATTATTCCTTTTTCTTCTCCAGACTGTAGATTTACCTGCCATTACCGCTGCAGAGCTCTCATTAAATTGAACTGTAGTCAGGACAACATCTACATCTCTGACCAGTCCACTGAAGTTCAGGAAAGCATTGAAACAGACACCAATGTGGTAAGGTTACAGGGTTCTTTTTGTACCAACATTGTAAAGCGGTCCTGGTCACAAAGGACCAATAAACGATGTGATGATTACGTTTTGTTTTTATAATATTTGATATCAACACAGTGAATAGAATTATATGAGGCTTAGGAGCTTCAGGTGATTGCAACTCAAACATTGCAGTATGCAGAAAAGCGTCTTATAATGCATTAAAGCTGATAGGCTACAATAGCAGAATATCTTACAGATGACGGCACGAATCCAAGGCTACCACAGGGACAGTAAACCTAGACAGTTTATAGAATGGAATGCTTTGTCAAGGCAGCTAAATCTTGATTTCAGTTGTGACGTGAAGATGGTAAGGTCAAAAGACTAAAGTATGTCTAGTTTTTGAAGTCTTTAAGTTTTTTGTTTTTCAAGCTTTTGGTGTTTTTGAGAAAAAAAGAAAAAAACAAGAACCTGGAGGAGACCTACATGGACTCAGGAAGAACAAATTACATACAAAAATTACCCAGAACAAGCCACCTGGGAATAAAACCCAAGACTTTCTTGCTCTAAGACAAGGGTGTCAAACCGATCCTCAAAGGGCCAGTGTGGCTGCGGTTCTTTATTCCGCCCGGATCAGAACACACCTGATTTCACTAGTTTAATTAGCTGGTCTCAGTTAACCAGCTGATCATGTGACCTCCAGGGTTGGTTGGAATAAAAACCAGAAGCCACACCGGCCCTTCGTGGATCTGGTTTGACACCCCTGCTCTAAGACAACCCAATGAGCCTTATTAAGAGTAACATAATTTTTATTATTTATCTTTATTTAGAAGTTGAAGTACTGGTGAAGCCGCAAAATGACACTGCACGCACCAGTCCTTCTGCCTAAACACAATTTACAATTACCACAAATCTGTTTCATTGTGCTTAAAGCAAACAAACGGTGTCAGTAGAGTGAGGATTGTATTGATAGATATTCGAATAAAGTTATATCATAATATAACTTGATTTCCTAATTTGTAAAGCATTTTTCTTTCAGGAAAACGTGCTCATGTTTAAATTTTGAACCGAATACAGGCCTCGTTTCGCCTGACCGATTCTCTCTCTGTAGGGAGACTTATTAGTGTTCAGTGGAGGCGGTTTGAGATTCAGTCTGTGGAAACGAGTTGTGTGACGTCAGTGTCGAGTTGGAACTTCCTGTTTCCAACCAATCACGGTTCGCTTTAATGCGGGTTGTATATTTTCTAATCGCGAGGGCTGGGCGGAGCGTTTCCGTTCTGAGAGAGAGAGAGAGAAACGTGCTGCTTTAATTATTAAACCGGTTAAACACTGAGAGACTCGTTTACGTTACTTATTGTAAAAGTTTGTTGTTAGTGTACTATTCGTGTTTTCGGCTGGTGTAAACTTGCTAGTTTGAAACTTTTGGTGAGAGTTTGTAAGTTTGAGGAGTAAATCTGGTCCTGTAGTGCAGCTGGTAGTTGTTAGAAGATGTCTGAGATTAGAAAGATGAGCGATTGTACCGACCGAACTCCGGCTTTTGAAAAGACTTGGTGCAGTTCCACCAGCAGCGGTTACTGTAGTGAGGAAGAGTCCGACCCTGAATTGGAGCAGTACTTCACCGCCCGAACCTCCTTCTTTCACAAAGCCACCAAAAAGAAGGTGAGAAACCTCCGAGCAAAACATTCAAATCTGTCTCTCTTAAACATTATTCAGTCTCCATATTAGTTTTATTTCGGGGGGTTAGCGACCTGCTGTGTGTGACTGTGTGTGTGACTGTGTGTGTGACTGTGTGTGTGTGACTGTGTGTGTGTGACTGTGTGTGTGTGACTGTGTGTGTGTGACTGTGTGTGTGTGTGACTGTGTGTGTGTGACTGTAGCTGTGTGTGGCTGTGTGTGGCTGTGTGTGGCTGTGTGTGACTGTGTGTTGCTGTGTGTGACTGTGTGTTGCTGTGTGTGACTGTGTGTTGCTGTGTGTGACTGTAGCTGTGTGTGACTGTAGCTGTGTGTGACTGTGTGTGACTGTGTGTGACTGTGTGGAGCTCTGTGTGACTGTGTGTGACTGTGTGGAGCTCTGTGTGACTGTGTGTGACTGTGTGTGACTGTGTGGAGCGGTGTGGAGCTCTGTGTGACTGTGTGTGACTGTGTGTGACTGTGTGTGACTGTGTGTGACTGTGTGTGACTGTGTGGAGCTGTGTGTGACTGTGTGTGACTGTGTGGAGCTGTGTGTAACTGGGCTAAGCAGACAGTAATTGGGTTCGAACCTGCGACCTCTTGATTACTAGTTCAGTACTCAATGGTTTCTATCTGTCAGGCTGTTCGCTATCACGCCCCCTAAGTAATAATAAATAAACTAACACATAATAATTAAAAAAAAAGTTTTCACTTTATTTTGGGTGTTATTGTCTTAATGTCACCCCTAGGTGGCGCTAGTTCATCTGACTTCTTTTCTGATTGATGTTCATAGACACGCACGACATCGCTGTCCATAAAACTGATGCATGAGACTAAAATACAAACTGAAGACGAGTTAACTTAAATTATTTCTCTTCAGAAAAATAAAACATTTGTATTTGTAATTCTTTTATTTATTTGAACACTGAACGTCTGATTTCTGGGGTAGGTGAGAACGATGCCTAAAATGCCATTCCATGTTTTTTTGTATTCAGCAAATACTGCTGTTTGAAGTGAATACCACTGGGATCCAGGGTTGACTCCCCAGCAGTACTATTGGGCCGTTGGGCGCCGCACAGTCTTAATTAGCTTTGCTTTGGAGAGTGTTTTCAGTAGCCAAGGTATTGAAATTTCTGTAATTTTTAAACTGTTAAAAGCACTTGAATTGTGTAATTTACTTGACCATTGGCAAATTATTAGCACACTTGAAGTGTTACTTGTTAGTTAGTAGTCATGTACTTTAGATTTGGCACACCATTTAGCCAATTGGCTATCAGGAAAAGCTGTGTACATATTGTGGACAACTAAAACATACTTGTTTTACCAGAAAAACCTGTAGTCCAGGTCTTATTTTTTTAGGAATGGCAACCAACCAGCTCAATATATTGCACAATCCTGTATGAAACTATACTGCTAAACATCATTTAATGTGAACCGGATACACCCAAGGAGGCAGGAAGGCCCTTGGGCATGTTTCGTTGCAGGAAGGGAGTTGACTCATTTGCTTGGTTTTTAAGACTGGATAGTCTTGTCATGTGTTACACACTGTCCCCCTCCCCGTTTCCTGTTTTAGAAACCTGGGTGAGAGAATGAAGCTCTGTTTTGGCTTGTTGTATTTAACTTTGCTCAAGACCCGTTAGTCTGCGTAGTTCATTCTGATCAGGATGGAATTTGTTGAAGAATCCCTCCCTCTTCAGCAAACTCGGCAAGCAATTAAGCTTCATGACTGAATAACTGTAAGGAGTCTGAGGAACTAGGGTGTACACCAGGGCTGCCCATTTTGGTGTCTGTGGTCTCTTTTTTTGGTCCACCTCACTAGGTAGTTTTGTCATTTGCCAAGAGTTTCTGTCGTCATGTATTTAACTTCCTAAATTGCAAGGTGGCATTCTTACATGACACAAAGGGGGTGCTGTGGTGCTCTGCTTGGGGAACTTATTATGCAAGTGGGGCAGTGGCACAAATAACTTTACTACCACAAAGAAGCTTTACTTCCATGTATTTATTTGGTTTTTATTGACTTTAATCTCGAATTCTTAAAGAGATAGATATCGATAAAACAATGTTAATTAATAAATGGTATAGGGCTGTCCACAACCAAGGATTTTGCTGGTCGACCAGTGGTCGTCATTTCTTTCAACTAATCGACTAATAATCGA
>JAOTRQ010000010.1:2294499-2313750 GCA_028565875.1 Hoplisoma paleatum | reverse complement strand
TAGACAAAGAAAGTCGAAAAGCAAAAGCATAGGTGGTAAAAGATAAAATAAGTGTGAAGTAGTGAGTTTGTGAAGGAAGACAGGTGGTAAATAAACAGCTTGGAGCTACAGGTGTGCATTTGGCACGTACCTAATCACTGACAGCATGAACTGATGTAGAATTGATTCATCTCTCTTGTAGCTGTGAAAAAAGGTAGTGCTAATAAACTGGTTAGAACCGGTTAACTGTGTTCCTCTGACCTAAAACACTCGTTATGATTGCAGCTAGGTGGTGGATGTTACTATACAAACACAATATAATGCCAGGGAACAAGAAGTTATGTGTGACTGGTGGTAATGAGCGTGCCAGCTCATGGCTTAATGCTGTGAGGCATGTGCCCGCAGGCCGGGTGACTACATGCCAATCACAGACTGTGCTTGTGTACATTCACAGGAATGTGAACAAGTTGTAAAAACATTCCAGATACATTTTGAAGAAACATGGAAACAATAGGATAAAGTGGATGTTTAAATAAGAATTATAGTTGTATAAGTTTGTGCAGCATGGTTGGGTAGCACTGTTGAAGGACCTGGGTTCAATTCCTAGTCAGGGAGCTCTGGGTCATTTCTTCGGGTCCTTTCTACAGAGGCTCCTCCCACAACGCAAAGACGTGGCAGTGAAAGTGATTTAGAGATACTAAATTGTCCGTGTTTGACATTAAACTTGAGCTGATGATTCAGTAAGTACCTGTCCTGTCATGAACATAGCCAAAATTTAAAACCTGATTTTAGGATAATAATAAATTAATCTAAATCTAAATACTTATCTAAATAGGTATCCGATTAGGCTCGTCTTTATGCGCACAATAAATGTAAAGTTGAAGTCAAATGTTTACACATTACAGTCATTAAATTCTGAGTTCTTCACCACTCGGGTGTGTAAGATTTGTGATAAATCTGCGTCTTTAACTCTAAAGGGTGTTAGTTTTGTTTGCTCAGTGAGGTAACCAGACCAAAGACCAGTTAAAGATGCTGGTAAAGCTTGAACATTTGAGTGACCAATTTCTAACACAGACATTTAAATTAATTCTAAACAGGAATATTTCAGGAAGATTAAAATATATAAGGAATATATCTATTTAAAATTGTTCAAAGACATTTTAATAATATGGGTCTCAAATGAACCATAGTAACTGTCCTACAACCTTCAATATCTTCACAAAAGGTACCAGTCTACCAAATATCCCACAAGCACACACAGTGATAACTGATTTAGAAAACCATTTTTTAATCAAAATTGTAAATGTTTTACCAATATAGACATGCAAGAAAATCCATATCAAGTAGGAAAATATATTTGCAGTCATTGGAACTTTTTGACTGTATTTCACAGAAGAGCTGGAGCTTACAATGTTACATTTGGCTTCTGTTTCTTATTTAATTGGGAGAAAATCTAACACAAGGCTGTGTTTAGATGTGCATTTCATCTCCATGTATTTTGCACGTTGTAGATCCTGTGGCATTTAGTTGTTCTGCTAAAACAAATAAGAATATTTTTCTTTAACCTACAGTTATGACTGCTCCACAAGCAGCTTGTTAAAAGTAATTTCTTTACAATTGTAAATGAAATTTTCCACACATATTTTAAATACACATAAAGCTTTGCATTATAAGATTAGCTGTTTGGTCTCTGTAGGACGAAACCACATTTGTTAATGTGAATATGCTGTGCTGTGAGGTTTTGTTTTGTTGAGTGGCCTAAAAACCTGTGAGATTGATGGTGGATTACTTGTGGTACTGCATTCAAACTCTAGGTGTCAGTGATAATACCAGTCAGAATAGTTTCCTGCATCAACTTTTTGTTCTTCTGCTTTCTTAATTGAGTCCCCTTTTCTGAAAGCAAAAATTAATTATAATTCATATCTAATAAATAAAAATGTAATCCTCAGACACAGTGCTGCCTGCCAGTGACGTACGAGTGTGCTTATGATTGTTTATGATCAGCTGCTAAATGCTATGGTACTGCACATCACTCATTCAGAGCTAAGTGGAAGCTTATAGAGACTCATGCACGGACTCCTTTAATCCGTTTGATGAAATATCACATAATCAAAGCTAATCTGGTTTAATCAAGATGCAATTATATCTTTAATCTACTGTATAGCCAGATGGCAGTAAATGAGATTACATTTGATTCAACAAAAATCCATTTCAAGTGAAGATTCTCTCAGCAGCCTTTTGAAATAAGATTTCACTATGTATTCACCCCTAACCCAGGTCTCTTATCAGTGACCCAATCTTATGGTATTTGACTTTTCCAGTTCCCTTTTGGTCCCTGTGGTGTTACCTCTTCAAATATCTGACACATTGATTTTTTTTCTCTGGTGAACAGTGCGATTTTGGAGAAAGGAAAATAGTTTTCAGCAAGCTTTCAGAGAACATGAATGGAGCTGCGTGAAGAACCTCCCATTAAAGGTGCAATAAAAAAATGCCATTTCGAGAACCTGGGATCTTTTGTTTCGTTGACACCAAGGTTGACACAAACCTTGTGATGTGAGAGAACCTGAAACTAGGTGTTAAGTATGGACTGCTAACCACAAAGACACCCCGCGACAGAATGAGAGCAAGATATCTGGAGGCAAGAGGAGGAGCAGGTGGACCATCAGAGGACATACGATATGCACACACAGTAGCACCTGTGTGCCAGTGTGTGTATATGTGTGTAAACCACCTGCTATGCCTTGGGAGCCACATATCTAATAACTTTCTTTTCTCTGTGGTTTTGTAAGCTTGTAAAATGATGATTAAACTACACTGACTTCTCCACCCTGGAATCTTTGGTGACAAAATCTAAAACAACCATCTCCAATCCCATTTGTTATGAAATAGAACTTAGAGTATGTTCATATAGTGTATCAAAAATGTATACGTACACTACAGTATTTCACTTGGACATTCTTTTCAAAAACGACTTTTATTCAAGGTGGTTCTTGGTGTTTGTGGACACCGTTACATTGTACAGCACTGATATATAAGACCTGGTCTGCTGGTGCTATTCCAAATGATCCAGAATTTAATGTAGGTGGTTAAGGTCAGCACTCAGACTACACACTAAATTTGTCAACTTGTTATGAATATTGCACTGCATTCAGGAATATTGTGCCAGGTGGAGCAGCAATATTTTCCACTGGCACATCAATGCCAACAGTCAGAACTCATGGTTCTGCTAAAAAACTCATCTTTGTGACTGGTCAGCTAGATGCTAACCAAGACAATAAGATGCACAAAATAGTGGATAAATATAAGGGTTGTTTAAAGAACACTATTATTAATCATTTTTGAATAATTTCTAATATCGTCCCACATCCCATCGCATCTCTACTAGTTCTTCCTTCAAGAAAAGAACATCGGGGCGGAGGGGGGGGGGGTGTATGAACTCAATGCATGGACGTTTACCTCCACTTTTAGAGGGTGGTCCGGTGTTTGACGGCGCAAGTACTACATGTAGTCAAAAGGAACTATCCCAGCTATGACTTATATTGCTTGGTGGTAAGGCAATCTAATATTCTAGATTCTAATTTAAACCTAATTTATTTGACAAGTCCTGTAACGGTTGTAATTTGATAGCATTTGAAATGCACTGAAATTAGAGCTCATTTTATGGACACAAAGATGCCACCCACTGTTGTTAATCATTATAAGTAATAAGTAATCAATCACGTCACAAAGTAATATTATAAAGATTTTCTACACACTAATGATTAAAGTCAATGAACATTTCAATCACAGTAAAGCTTACATTGCAGCAATCATTGAAACCCTAAAATTTCCAGATGTATGCCACTTACAAGCATGTGAATATGTTTTGTATCAATGGCTCATCTAAACTGTGTGTGAGATTGTGTGGGACTGAAATGCAGTGGCAGGAACACAGATACATTAAGCTTTATTATATTTAACCTGAGTTTAACTCTTGTCCTCCTAGCGTTACATAGCATTACAGTCAGTGAGACAGCAGCACTAGCTTAGTTCTCAAATCCCATTCGCTGATAGAGTTACAGTGGCCTGCGGGGGCCATTAGAGACGGCTGTCATTTCTCCTGATGAGTCTGGGTTAGGGGCAGGGATCGAGCTTCGGCACCAGATGAAAAGCGTGGAAAAGACATTAACCTGCGGCCTTCGGCACTGCTTGTGTATGTGTATGCGAGTGTGATCTTCTGTCACTTGATCGACTGTGCATGTGAGTGTGTGTGAGTTTGTCCTCTTTATACCACGCTGCTGGTAGTGATTACACAGCCCAAGGGTTCCAACAGACTCACATCTACTTCAATGCAAGCTCCGATTTAAGTACACCTGAGCAACCTGATCTATGGTGGCTCGTCTGGTTTTAGGAAGTCATTATGAGATTAGGGCATTCCCACACTGCCAGAGCTCCTCATCAGTTTCAGGTACGATGAAGCTTGTGTGTGTTTTGTACCTCGGGCAGAGCTCACCTTTCTTGGGTAAACTGCTCCACTGGGGTCTTCTTCTCGGCTCTAAAGCTAGAGCAGCCCAAGGGGAAATTAGACTCGTTTTCCTTCAATTCACCTCAAAAATTAATCCTGACTAATAGGACAGGAGTGGCAAAAAAGCTGATCGAAGAACTGAGAATTATTAAAAAGCTATCGAGCTTGACTGGTTATCATTTCTCCGTGTATGTATGTGTGACCTGGTGTGTTCAGTGATTGCTCAGTACAGTCGGTTAAATTATAAATGGATGACAAAAGTGTACTAAACTGCTCTTATTCCCAGAAATCCATATATTTCATGAGGGAGGGCATGCGTGTGAAAAAGTGAGACAGTACAGATTGGTGTAATGTCGTGCCTCATTGGGGATGTGATGTGTCGGCAAGCGGTTGATGAGTATTAATGAGCAACCTTTCTGTGTGTTCGTGTGTGTGTTTGCAAGCTCTTTGCATGCGAATAAGGGCTGCTGAAGTTCATCAGTATGACTGTCTTGTAGCTCTGATCAGATCAAAGCCATGTTTCTTTTCATCATTACCCCGGCTCTAGCAGAGCACTAGCTTCTCCTCTACCACTCAATCACCACAATTTCGTTTAAGCATTCTGTTTTCGCACAGTTTTTCGAGACTGCTCGCTGCTTGATTGATTGTTTCTAACGTATTCATCTTCATTTTCTGTTTTGCTTGCTCACAAGTGTGCATTGACTGATTCGATCAATTAGCTGTTCAATAGTCAGATCTGATGATTCATCTAACGCCAACGAGATCTTGAGGCACTTGCACACAATTGAGGTGAAACGTTCAAATGCGTCGATTGGGAATGCACAATGGGTGACAAAAATCTGAGACCCGTGGAGGATGATCATTTTTAGAATTCCAGGCAGGCAGTCATGTCATGCTGGCTGATAAGGAGAGTGTGTTTTTATTATTTAGCTATTGAAAAGAAACATGTGCAATTTTTATTGACTTCCTGGCAGACAAAGTAAAATCCTAGTACAGTCTTTGGCTGTTGTAGACTATTTGCTTTTAGGCTTGATGTGTCGTGAATCCAGAAATGCATTTCTGTAACCAACATTATTTGCACTCCTGTAGCTAATACCAATCTAACATTTCTCCATTTTCGATGCAGACTGTTGGTGTAAAGTTTTTATACATTGCATGTGAACATTTAATAATGGCTCAAACTTGTGGCATCAAATCCGAATCCTGCAGATTCCTCTATAATGAAGCAACACCGCTATAACCTTCCGGGCCAGAACATTTTCATTTTCAGCAATTGACATGTTATCAACAAAACGTGACAGACCTCAGCAAACATTACTCGAATCCTTCTCTCCCCCACATCCGCACAATTTCAGAAGCATAAAGCAAAACAGTCACAAGATGACTAGGACAGAACGCAGCATGCCATGTAAAAGCTTCAGACCAAAACAGCCCATTATAATTGCTTGCAAAATAAACAAGCGCTGTTAGATGTGCTGCTAGCCGATCAGCAGGATTTAAATAAACAGCATTTGAAGACTACAATAATGGTTTCAGAAACAGACAAACAGCACTAGACACACAAGCTTCATAAGCTAATAGAGCTTTTTGTGGTCACTAACTAATAAGCACATTCTGAGCTTCATTTAAGTCTAGGCTCCACAAAAGGCTCTGTGGTGGTTTATTGGTTGTCACCTAGCAACATTCATTTTGAGGAGCCTAAAAGGTTTTGGACCTCATTTTGATCTTTTCTGTGCAAGTTTAAAAATGTCTCTCCATGTGCTGTTTCCTCCAAAAAACAAATAAACAAACAAACAAAAAAATGCAATCACAACATGGCAAGCCTCGTCTTGCACCTGCGAAAAGGGAACTTGAATTTATCCAACCGTCTTTCGATGTAACCAAATCACCTTTAATGGTTCAGCTAACAAGATACTAAACAATATTGCACTTTATCACATAGCAATACCTTTTCACTTAGCATTATTTACACCAAACATAAAAAGAAACAGTCAGCATAAACAAGTCCCATATTCATTTTAGCATAATTAACCCAGTGCTGTTAGCAGCAAACCTGCAGAGGTGCAAAGCAATGAATAAACATGTCACAATTATTCATAAAAGAATCTCATTTGCATTTTACAGCACCCTTTGCTATCAGCATACGAAGCATATCGCTACACAATACGTCTTGTTAACTGTAACTTAGTTAGCTTATTAGCAATAAGCATTTACACTTGTAGCCATATTTATGTTTTGCCAGACTGAAAACAGATTGCTGATGCAGTATTTAAATCATCTTGTTACTTAAAAAACTTTGAACGGCATTACATTTGTGTTTACTGAAGAGTTTAGTATTTAAATTAATCATGTTAATATATGAGTCTTCTTTAAAAGGATTGAATTGAGACAGGAAATGCATCTTCTGTACATATAACTGTGCTACACTTTCACATCTGTGTGACACAGGCACTGTTTTCTTTTTTTTGGCTGGGTATGCTTCTAATGCTGAATATTCATAATCGTCCCAGTGCACTCTGGCAATCTCAACCTGCCAGATCAATTTCTGGCCAAACCAAGGCTAGCACACTCTGAAGCTGTGGTGCTGTGTTTTAATATCCTCCAGCTATGGATTCTTACACACTGACCAGGCCTTAGATTTGATTAGATGTTCTTGATCTTGAGTGGTCAGTATCTATCAAAAATAGAATAGACTGGTATCATGATATGCCACTGGAGGCCATGGATTATCGATGCTCATAGGGAACGAAGGCTGGCTCATGTGGTCCAATCCCACAGGCGAGCTATGATCGTTTAGAGAACTTGCCTAGTGCACAGCATCAGTTGAAAGGAAACATAATGCAAATCTGGTAACAACCAGACACATCCCAGATAGTACGTATTCAGATGATTGTGGAATTACTGAGGCTCAATTCTTAAGTTTGGTTACTTATGTTTTTGAGATACAAAAGTTGAAGGATACATTTAGGAACAATTACACTCATTTAGACATTGCAAAAAGGTAAAAACATTTTATAAATGCATTCAAGCAATGTGGGCAGCTGCCCCCTGAGAAATAGGTCTAAGTGCAACTGCACCAGCTGTACTCTACACTTTATATATTCTCCATATTATCTGCAGAAATATCTTCATTACAATTTAGTTTTGTGTTTTATCAATGTGAAATTAAAGTGCCTACTCGCTATACATACTTACAGTAGAAGAGCACAAGCTAATTAGTTCACCAAAGGTCACAATATAATTAAGAAAGCATATGGACCCTTGATAATGCTCAGGATCACATCCTAGAGAAACCACCCATCTATGCTTGCTTAGCCATGAGTTTTATTTCAAACAGGTCCCAAGACAGCTCAACTCTATCTATATAAGATTGCCTCTCCACTCAGCATCCGACAGCAGCTCTTCGTATCTCACAGCCATGGCTGCAGACATGAAGATGGGAAGATGTCTGTTCTGCCTGTTATGAAAATCTGCCTGAACTAAATGGTTACAGCTTCGTTACAGTGACTTTAAAAACCTCTGCTAATGTAATTATAGATGCAAAAGAAACTGTGAGGCAATCCCAGCTTTAGAATCCCAGTTGAGTAGTCTTCACACAAAAATAAGAGGGAAAAAGTAGACAGGGTCATGTAGGACACTGGCTGTACACTGTACTGTCATCCAATTCAAGGTCACACTTGTGTGGCCTTCATCAGCATGAGAGTGCATATGTCAGCTTCTTTCTTTCGCTTCTTTTCTCTTGTTCCTCTTCTGCTCTTCAATTATTCAGCTGAAAGGAGAGTTGGCCCCTGCACTTTAATTACTGCACTGAGAGCCTTGGGAGGAAGGGGAGAAGCAGCAAATGAGTCCACAGCCTACAACCACAAGCAAACATGGCCTCTCAGGCACAGCGGGACATTACAGATACCTAATGCTTAAGAGTGCAATATCCCAGATTCACCCCACACTAAGAGTTTTGAAAATGAACACCTATGATAAACAGCAGTCTCTTAACAGAAAGATGACACTGTAATATAGTCGTACTGGTCAGAGGACAGTTACACGTATTCTCAAAATTCAAACAGAAGTGGTCATTCACATTTCATGCATATCTCATAGATTTCCTTTTAGCTTTGTGGCTTAATTATTCCTCGCTCTATGTAATGAAGTGACAATAAGTATATCTAATAATGCCGCCATAGAGTCAGAACATCAATACCGTGCGTTATTCATATAGAAAAATCTATAAGTAGTGAATTGCATCACTTTGTCAATAGCTGACCTTGTCTCGCTAGATCCATTAAAGTCTTCCTAATCAAACTAATTTAGAGTCCGGACTATAGGAGTGGAAATGTTCTACACTTTCAGATCAATTCAGCAGTGCAGTCACTAGGAATATATTCCAGATTCCAGTAAATCTGAAACAGAAACTATATCATAATTTGCCAGACTACTGTCCTTCATGTATTTATTAGCTATTGATTGCAGGCATGTTGAGTAAGCATAAGATTGCTGGACATTTCACTCAAACATAGAGCAATAAAGTCTCTCACAGCGTCAGATAAGATTTCAGTTAGGACCGACTTGATACCACTGTTTAATGTAGTAATAATAATAATATATTTATTACATATACATAAATAACAGTAAAAACGCAATGTTAAAACACGCCAGTCTCCATTCACTTTTTGTGAGAAAATTGGTGTGCTCTCTATCTCTATTCCCAGATTCCCAAAACATGCAAGAGATTAATTTGTGCTAATCTAAATCGCCCTTAGGTTTGAATGAGTGAGCAAGTGAGCAAAAGGTTGAACATGTAATGCCTTGCAATGAATTGCCACCTTGCTCTGTGTGCAATCCAAATCTGGATGAAACAGTTAGTGAAGATGAATGTATAAATTTTCATGTTTGCTGAGCATTGATTGATTGAGCAATGATTTCTTGTGATGTTCAGAAAACAGTACTTCATGTTTACTGAATCTCTTTATGTGGTTTGAGCTTTGCTTACTTAATTATCATTAGAATCTTGTGTATGTTGCTGCAGTGGTGGTTGGTGGTGTAGAAACATACATAAATATTCATTGAAAAATGAAAAGAAAAGCGAAACATACTAAAATCCATACTAAAATCTTCTAATGTGGTAAATGAAAGTGGATTCTTCAACAAAATGGATAATTCAGAAACAGAATTTATAAATTACTTAAATACTGTTAGCCATTAGTATCATGATACTGTAAAAGTTCAGCCCTGTCTTTAATGCTGAGGATTCTGACTGAGCCTTAGCAGGTTGGGAGACCAAAACTTTTCTTTTCCTTACACATTTTATGCTTTATGCTTTTTATTTTTATGCTCACACATTTTATTTAATTCTAAGCCGAAATGTCTCTAGTTTTAAGCCTTTCTATCTTGCACTTAACGGCAAATCTAATTTAGTATAAGTCCGTGTTTTCCATCAAGTGTTTTCACTCAACTTGACAGCTAAAAACAATTAAATAAGATGAAAGTTAGATCAAAAATAATTGAAGTATTTTAAAACAATATAGGAGTTTCAGAGCATAAATCTATAAAATACACATGCACAAATAGCACTTAACACTTTACTGTGCAAAAACTTCGGCTGTCAACCACGAACAGAATAGGCGTTGACTTCTCTGGCCATGGAAGGCCAGCCACTGTGAAAACGTGTAATGTGTTTATTTCAATCACAATGTGCTCCGGACCAAAAATGAAATGAAATATCCAGTCTATTATAAGTAAGTCAAAAAGCCAGCGTATGAGGTGAGGAGGAACATGTTCTGCCTTCAAGATGCCATTTTTTCCAGGACCATCCATGCATTTATCAAAAAGAAAATGCAAATCTACATAATGCACACGCTGCAAAAGCATCGATACTAAAAAACATAGGATGGGTACTAAACTGGCATGTCTGTAGTCCCGACCTGTTCATGATAGAGAGTGTGAAAAGAATTTTGAAATAAACAATGCGACACCACAAACTATTGTAAATCTTAAGACGGGTTTGAAAGAAGCATAGAACAAAATAACACCTTTCACTAACTACATATCTAACATGTTTCAAACTGAAGTGCAATATGTGTGCATTTCTGACAATGAGCTACCAAAAGATCTATTGTAATTGAATTTGTTTGTGAAGTCAAGCCTAACTGTTTAACATTTTGATTCGTGGAATTTTATTGATTTATACATGCTTGTGCAATTGTTGTGGCCCCAATAATTGAGAGAGTATTTAAAGGTCATAAAAAAGCACGCTCATTACAGATGTATGTAAACTTTTGACAGCCGTTTCCAGATCTCAGATTACTTTCTCATTGTTTGTTGCTGTTTCTCCAGTCCTATTCGTCTCTCTTATCACTGCATCTAGATACCTCAGAGTAAACACAACACAACAGGAAAGATAAGAACAATAGGGGGCATGTGGATGTATGAGTAAATCAGACATCTGGAACTGGGTCTGCATTACAGAGCGTGGCAGCAAAGAAGACTCAACACTTCTGGTCGTTTAAGAGGTCACTGTTGGAAAGCAAATTTGTAACCTTTTAATCATCGAATGTAGCTGTCTCTCATCACCCAGTGTAAAAGAGTCAAATCTTTTGACAAATGAGCCCTAAATGATCCCAAAGCAGTTTTCCTTTTTTTATGTTTACATTATAGCCATTTTCAGTTTAAGTAGTAATGGAGACAACAGGGGTTAATCTAAAAAAGATCCTTGTAACACAGGTCTTTTAAAAATCTCAGCTGCTCATTTATTTCAAAGCGTGTTGTGTAACCTGAGACAGAAACACTTTGTTTCCACAGCTGATGTGTAGACATCAACAGGCTTTAAAAACACTCCAAGATGCAGTCCTAAGAGAAAACCAACAGTGGTTTTCTCGTCTCAGAATAGAATTTGTCAAAAATGTTGCACAGTTTGTATATCACTGCTTTACTTGGGTGTCAGGGATCTCGAACACTATACAATTTACATTGTCAGTTACATTTAACTACAATGATGACTTCACTGTGAATGTATGAAAGGGCTAGTTGCAAGTCATTATCCACAATCGTTGCAATAGATTTCTAGCTCCTGGTTTCTATTGGTACAAAAAAGTCAGTTAAGAGTAAACAATCTAGCTTTAAGGGCTTTGCTTAAGGACCCAACTGTGAGATCTGGCAGTATTTGAACAACCAACTATATGTACGAAACTCTAGGATGAACCAGAGCATTGTAGTTTAATTTTCAAAAAGCTGTGTCAGGAAGGATATTTGTTCTAGAACTATGCCAAATCAATAATGTGGAAAATGATCTGTTGTGGCAACTCCTAATGAGAGCAACTGGATGCTTACATATTTAGACTTTTATTACAGAGAAAGACAAAAAGAAAAACCAAACCAACAAACAGATTCTAAATATGAGAGAAAAGAGAATGGGCACAAAAGAACAGGTGAAAGAAGAAAGAGTAGAATGAAGAAAAGTGGTTTCTTATGCTTGCATCATGTTCTATGAATGCAACACATTAAAAGACTTTGCCCAGTGAATAGAAAAAAAAACTACATCAACCCAGTCTGCCCTCATTTCAGCCGTCTTTCATGGGAAAAAAAAACAATGCTGATTCTATTTCCTGTGTCTTGCCTCGTCGTCCTTCAAACATATGTTACAATGAGCATTAACCTTGGAAGGATTTTCTCAGTGTTTGTGATTAGCTGAGAATGTGGGTATAATAAATCCTTGTAATGCATAATTAAACTCACTGAAGAATAACCCTTCTTTAAAAGCTTAGCTCACCTCTACTGAAACACTGAGAAACCACAGTTAAAAAAGCTTTTTAAAAAACATCAGTGATTATGCATCAGCTGTAGACGATTACATTTTTACTCGATATATGTTTAAATGATTTAGGTTAATGAATTTAACATCAGCTAGATTAAGATTTTCTTCTATATGAAGATAATGTTTTTCCCATTATAGAATTAGCATTTTTATTTTATGTGTAATTGTTTTGTTCCAGAATTACCATCTTACTTAATTTAATGAATTCCCCGTGGGTGCATTATAACCTGCATATTTAAAGTGCTCCTGTTCTTGCCTGTAGAAAGAAATGTTAATAAAAATGGTTATTTGTTGATAAGTCAAATCTACCTGTTCATTCGGCGCCACCCTCCAGGCATAGAACACGAGTACAACAAGCAAGGTGCCAACTCCATACAAAAAAGACATCCAATTACACAAAAAGTAGCGAAGTCACCGGAACATGTGGAGAAATGCAACACGGAATGTGACTGGATATAAGAAAGAAATTTAGATCGTTCAGGATTCATGTTGCAGCCTGAATTCTGAATTCCAGTAATTCTGATGCTTCATAATGAAGCCTGTTCCACTTCAGAGACATTCCAAATCTTTGCAAAGGGTGGCACGTGGGTCACAACAAGAAAGTACTGGGTTTGATTCCCAGGTCAACTGTCTGGATTCTTTCTGTGTGGAGTTTGTTTCTGTCTACCTGCATGGACGTCTGCAGCTAGGTTAATTGGAGAATGAGTGTGTATTAATACCTGCTTGGTTTAATCCATCCCTAGTAAGCACAGGCCGTCTCTTTTCAGAATTGAGTGTAGCCATGTGGCTCTGCCTCGGCTAACAGGATTTCACAGATCACAGGCTGATCAGACCGATTTTACTGACTCTCTCTCTCCGTGTGTGTGTGTGTTAGAATATGGAATACTAACTTCGCTACTGTGGATAAAGTATATGATTTTAGCCAAAGTGAATTACAATAATGACTACACAACTTTGGGTGCAACTGATGGTTTACTTAGGGACCCCAAAACCTGATCTGATTCTTCTAACCTTCTGATTAACAGCTACTGTTGGCCTTAACAATACTGTCATGAAATGGAAGGTGTCATGGATGATGGAGTGGCAAATAGCTTTACGTAGCTGTAATTGTAACTTCTGATCTGAAATGTGTGTCCAAAAGCTGACACACACTTGCAAGGGACATTTGTGGGACTGGTTTGTATGACTTAATAATCAGAAATCTTGATTTAATTTTATTGATTGTTCGGCCCTTTGGATTACCCCAGTGCACTATTGTGACCTCTACAGAAAGTAAACGTTCTAGCACAATCTGTCTTTGGGCCATGTGAGACCTTCATCAGTGTGTTTGAACGTCTAGCAGCATATTTTTTCAAAGAACACATACTAATCTGAGTATTCTTCAACAGTTTTTGCCAGTGTTTTACTAGAATATACTGTGGCAGATACAGAGACACTATCAGTTTTGTATTTTGACCTAAACTGCTCATGTAAAAACAGGGTGGCACAAGAGATAGTGTGGGTCATAAAAAGACCTTGGTCTGATCACTATCTTCAGTCATTGTGTGCATTCGAAAACAAAGCTAGCTACGTTGCTCATAGACTGTCTAAACAGAGATGATTCATCAATTTATAAATCAAGTTATTCTGACACTGCCTAGGCAGCAATTACACATTTTATTTGTTTACTACACTTTACTCATCAAACCAGTGAGACTAGGTGGCACAATGTACTAGAACGGAAACCAACCTCGCCCTCTGAGTTTGGGAAATAAGTAAATTGTCACTGACCCCAAACATGCAAATAAATGCACACTTTTATTCGTCCAGCATTTTTGTGTGAAAATACTTGGGTTGCTTTCATTACTAAGAAAGCATTGGATGCTCCTATACTCTTCAGTAAAAAAATACCAGTTGTGTCTATGAAATGTGTCTATGTGAATAGGCATACCAACTATCTACACGGATTGCCACATGCTTTCTGCATGTGACTACATAAGTTTTACACTACACACTACATGCCTTTCCTTTAAGTATTCTGGTTTGGAAATGCTCCTTGGTGAAAGTGATTGGTGATATGTGTGTGATGCCTTGTCTAGGGTATGTTCGCATCTTGCTCCCGGTATCACGGTGTGATGCCAACTGAAGTGAATAGTTGCTACATTTAAACCAAATAAGCCATGAAACCATATCAGAAAGTATCTAAAATCTTAGGTCATATCTACAGAATGTGCCAATGCAGAGGGTTGCCATCATGTTGAAGCAGTAGGACAGATGAGCAGGACTGATATGGCCATAGCCCCCACAAGATCACTCAGCGCTCATTCTCTCCCCAGCATAAAAGAGTGTTTGTTCTGAACCCAAAGCTCATTGCATTAATAGTGTATGAGTGTTCACACATACAAAGCACGCAGGCAAAGTCTGTGTTGAAAAATTCTGTTTTCCGCCTCACATGCTTCATAGTGAAGAGAGAAGGCTTTGATGCTGAGAGGCACACCACATTCATTCCTGAATTCTAATGCTGAAGATTTGCAGTGGGAAGCATGCTATTCCATTTCTCTACACATAAGCACATGTCCTAGATATGACAAATCCACCACACCATGGACTCCAAAGCAAAAAAAATCAGCATCACATAATCTCTTCAATATTGTACACTCCATGTTCACCAGAGCATGAGCTGGCTGGACATCAAATTCAAGTCTTAATATTGTTTTTGCTATACCAGCCTATACCAAAAGATGATAAGGTATTGTTCTAGAAACCAGAAGGTCACTGGTTCCAGCCCCACCACCCCCTGTGCAGCTAGAAATGGGTCACACAATGTCACCACACATATAAAAGTGAATCTAAACTTACTGCATCACTACTTACTGCATTATTTGCATCACCTACTAAAACTGGCAGTAACAATTATGAAACCTGACATTGACCGTTTTGTGAGCCTTAAACAGGTTCACAGATCACATTGATTTTTAGAGAAAACAAAAAAGGTAGGATATATATATATATATATATATATATATATATATATATATAAATATTACATGTCTGTATTATCACTATACAAACATACTATAAAGCAAAACAATACAGATATAATACTTTGCACCTATTTTATTTGGGGTGTTTACTTTTTCATCTCTGGTGTGGCCCAATGAAAGACTGAAGGACGGTCATCAGACCCTTGGCTTAAGCAGTATATTTTATATACTTTTAAGGTGACAGTTGTGACCTTTTAATGATTAGGTCCCAGTCAAAGAGCCATCATACTTTATTCTTTTGCTGCTTATGCCTGGATCGTACAGTAGGAGTCACTGTTGCAGTTTCAGTATAGCAACCCTCACCAATTTTTATAGCTTCTAAGGACAACTTAGATCATAAAATGCTTCCTGTTTAATATAGTCCACCCAGTAACATGGCCATGATAATCAGTATTATTCATTTCAGGGACCAGTAGTTATAATTAAAACAAACATGCCTTAAAATGGGCTGTGCTGTAATTTATGTAACATATTACATGTTTATTAAATCTTTATAGTGTGATACATGTATAACAAACGTACAAACAGAAACTACAGTTGCTTATGAACTTAGTTCATTAAAAATACATTTGTTTTTCAAATCAATCTACAACACAAAGTTTAAATACTCAGTGTTAGGAATACTTAATGATAAATAAAATGACACACACACACACACACCAACAAAGAAACACAAACAAAATAATGTAAATAAGATTTATTAACAGAAATAAAACAAAATGGATAGACTGATGGTCACATAAATGAAACAATGATCTGCCCCAGCATCTAGTGAACACAGGCTTAAATACAAAACATAAATTAGTCACTCGAGGAGTAATGATCGAAGGGGCGTGGCCGGAGGCAGCACAGCTCAGGTCTATCGAACGCAGTTCATCACACTCAGAATGCAAAGCATAATAATAAAAAGTCCAGTCAATGTTTAAAGAACTTATTCAGTGTGACAGAATTTTGGTTCGAATAAGTAAACAAATTTACATGTATATAATAGGATTTGTTTCTGTCATTTTGGATTTGGCCCGAATACGTGACTAGTCCAATTAACCAGTGGTCCAATTAACCGGATTAGACTGTATTTGTAACAGTACAAACAGCCCTGCTGTTCTGACATAAAAACAGTAACATTTGAACTACTTTTTATACGTAGATTATTTATATGATCAGTGATATTATGTTACTTGTTTGATAAAAGTAGTTCAATATCTTATTTAAAATAATAGGACCAAGCAAATGTTACCAGTTAAACTAACAAGCTTTTCAGACTTTAACGGACACTTTTATCCAAAGCGACTTACAATTATGACTGAAGAAGATTTTAGGTCTGTTTAGTCCAGTTACTTAACTACTGAGCTTTTTCTACTATAATATTTTATGTACATTGTACGCATCGTGTTTTATGAGAACGCCTATCAGAACGCCTCAATGTGTACATATATAATAAGGTTCAAATATCAAATTAGAGTTAAACGTTGATTTAAAATTCCAACCATAAAGTAAACACTAACACATATTAGTAGGAACTTTGCAGTAACTCAGTGAGGTACTGAAGATCCATTAAAGGTTCTAGCCACAGTTTGACCCTTTTATCCCTAATTCAATTGTTAGGATTGATTTAGATCACAAATGTAAATAAGTGTGAATAAACGCATCTGCCGAGCATCCAAAACGTGAACGTAAACACATCTGGATGACTAGCCTGGTACGGTGAGTGGGTAGTGGTGGGTCCTGATGACTGTTCACCCTGAAAACATCATTGAAAAAACCCAGTTTGAGTTATGAGAGAGTTAGAATGAGAGAGAAAGAGTGAGAGTGAGGCGCGTTTCTGGATCGCCCTCTAGCGGGCAAACGAGTCGGTGGCTTTGAACGAAGCTCTGCCCCCTTTTTGCCAGCAGAGCCGCATTCCAGCTCGTTCATTCCGGCGGGGAGCTGAGCTCACACTCACACGAGCAGTAGTACGGAGGATACCGTCTGACTTTCGGGGTGTGGGAATTTTAACCATGGACAGAACGTGTAATCCGCGGATCACTTGAAGAAAAGTAAGTTCATATTTATGCGTTCACTTTGCCAGCTTGCGACCGTTTTGTGCGTGGAAATGCGCCGGTGCGGAGACTTCGGTTTGGGGGGGCTCTCTTGACTCGGTATGCTGGTGCTTTGCTCCCGGCTGCATTGCCTCTCGCCGTGCCTGTTGGGATCGATCACGATTGGCTCGATCTGTGCGCAAACTTTTATAATGCAACATTATCACCTGTGTGACGGAAGTTATTGCTTTTAAGTGACCGGATTGCAAATCTGCGTCCAGTTTAGTAGTTAAAAAAAACCCGAACAGAATGTTGATCGAGGCGGGGAGTGAAAAGCACACAAACAGAAAACGCGGTGTCACATGGCCGGTGTCTGATCGGATCTGTGCTGGGCGAATTTTGGAGACGTTCGTTGGGCACGTTGCTTGCGCAAAGCGGCACTGCGTGCGTTTTGTAAATACCTGCCTTGGACAAATAAGAATCCATTTTCACTTTAGTAGTAAGACGACTACAGATCATGGAAGACATCGTGTATGGAAGAGATGAAATAAATTCCCTGAGGTTTAATGAAATGTATGGACGTAATATTGCTGTGGGAGCGCACGGCTCTCTTGCAGGCAGTTACTGCGATCACTTCTTGCGGCCATATGTTGTCTGGATTTTTGCCCCCTTTCTTCTTTATAACTACCCCTCCCTTACTACTACAACTTAACTTCTCCCCCGCCACACCGGGCTTTGCGTCTAACATTATAACCTCTTTCTCTCCCCCCCACATCGGTGGAAGTGTTACTTACCCTGACTGGTCCTGTGCTGAGGGTTCAGTAGTCCATTCATACACATTCACACGTTCCAACACCAAGGAACCAAAGACTCGTTGAATCGAGGTGTTTAATGTGTTTTGGATTATATATGGTAGTATTTTTACACGAGTGTTCGGTGTAAACCGGCTACACACAGTGGCGACTTAAGACGTTTATAACATGTACGCAACACCGTGACCCGTCTTTATATTCCAGCTTTCGAACATTTAGATTGAATCTAAGATCCCTCTCTCTCTCCTCGTTGTTGGTGTTATTAATGAGAGAACCTCCCTGCTTTAAGTTAGCCACCGTTAGCCACAGGTCGTGTGTTTTCTCCTCACGGCTGCGCTTTTCAAAGCCTTTTCTTAACAAGGCGGGTGTGAAGCGAGTCCCTTCACACACACACGCTGAATATTTAATGAAACCCAGGCGTTGAAAACCGATTGGCCTCGACACGTCGGGCCTCCCGTTCACGTCTCGGCGCTCCAGCTCGTCCCGTACTAACACACACACTGCAGCTGAGAGAGAAAGCCAGCGCGCGCTACCTCACGCGCAGATAAAACCGTTTGTTGTGGCTAACTGACCTCGCCTCAAGTCCTCAATAACTCGACCAAAGTTCAGCGAAACGGCCACAAAGTCTACCAGAGTACACACACGTCCCAAATTCGATACGTTAAAGTTATATTTACGTTACTTAAGCGCCAAATACTGACGTTATTTAAGTATAACCGACTATTTAACTCTGGAGCCTGAAGTTGGATCATTAACCGTTTTTCATTCCTGATACCGACCGATCTGCGCATGCCCAAACCCCTCTACTAACAAAGCCGTGTCACACTGTTCGATAATCGGCACCATTTTGCTCATTGGTTCAAGACAAAGTCACGATTTATATTTATGTTTATATATATTAGTCACTTGAAGATATATCTTCATCTGACCGAAATTAAAACGATCAAACTATATATATTTCTGATATACAGTTCTGGTAGCTTAACCAGTTTGGACCAAAAATCTGTTCAACTAGTGCTGGTCTGGTCTAATATTCACCATGGAGTGAAATCGATAATATATCGAAGAAGAATCATACTTTCAACGAGTGATGTATTTAAACAAAAAT
>JAOTRQ010000010.1:2277163-2289190 GCA_028565875.1 Hoplisoma paleatum | reverse complement strand
CAAACAAACTCTCACACGCAGTCAAACTTACAAGCATATGGTCAACACACACACACACACACGCACACTTTTACTCCCTCTTTCTTACATGTTCGTTCTTTCTCTCTCTCTTTGTCACACCAACACACACACACACATGTAGTCATACAATCACACACACATTCTCTCGCTCTCTCTCTCTCTCTCTCTCCCACACACACACACACACACACTTGCAGACGTACTTGCAATTCAACACATGCACACATACATTCCCCCATAGACATGTTTGCCTTCACACATACTCGCTCTCTCTCGCACACACGTTTATTCACTTAACATCACACACACACAACAGAACAGATACAAACGGCCACACACATGCACAACAGAACACAACAGACAAACATGCTCGCGCACACACACCAACGTCAACAGCCAACACGACACAGTACACACACGCACACACTTCTCTTACTTCGATGACGTCTGGGTCCTCTGAAAGCCAAACAGATGTTTCGGGTTTACCCCTCTCTCACTGTTACTTCATATTGTTTTTCTTCCAGCTTCTCAACAGCACAGACTTTTCCAGTACTTGGACTGAATAATCGGGCTTTTCACATTCTTCAGCACAAGTCACACGATCACTTGTGTAACGCGGAGTAAAAGGGTTCTTACTACATGGAAGTAAGGAGCAGATAGAACAAGGAGTCTTGTGGAAATCTATTAGTTTGTATCTGTAGAGACTTTTGAACTGATTTGGACTTTCATTTTGGTGTTAAATGAAGCAGCATTAAAAGTTCGACACTGGAGCTGGAGGAAAACGAGTAATTAAAAATCAAGGTTGGTGCTTTAGATGTTAACACGCTCGCACAACAGAGCTGAAAACCGTTATACGTTATACGTATACACGGTGTGCACAAACACGGATGCGCTGTGACCCAGGCTCTTGTATATATAAATGTTTGTATTTTCTATTTTCACGTCTCATATTCTGTCACGACTAACCTAACTCCCGGCTGTTTTGTTTAAATGAACGTGTTGCCATGGCTCCGGGGAGCTAACCAATCAGAGCTCTTGGCTGCTTTTCCCTGCTGGAGATTGCAGTGAGAAATCAGCTTGCTGATTGCAACACTGTCAATCATGTGATTGGCGGAGATGTGCCAGGGAGTGCGTTCTGAATACCGGAGTGCTCTTCCTGCTGGAGTGTGATCTCACCTGAACCAAACCTGTCTGCCAGCGTTGCTTTGTGTCGTGCTGTCTGTTTGTGTGTCCCGGGGTGGCGTCCCTGCTTTGTCCTTCTATCTACGTCTCGGTCGCTGAGGCGTCACGTTGGCATCCGGGCTGTCGCTGGCTGTTAGGCTTGAAGTTAGCGTCATGATACTGGAACCTGTAATGAAGTGTGTGTGTGTGTGTGTGTGAGCGAGTAGTTCGTTGTAAGGAAAACAACAGTCGAGCCAGCCTGTCATGCTTGATTCACAAATTGTAGGTTGTTACAGTCTCTGCTTCGGTGTGTGTTGCAGTTCTGGCTGGTTTCCTGCACGTCGGATTCTGGAACGTTTCATATTTACACTAATCACAGTGTAGGCCTACATCATCACATGTGAACGGTCACATACCTGACATGTTGCATGGCAGTTTTGCCATCGATGGCTGGAATAGGAGCGGCCGTTCGGTTCAGGTTGGTTCAGTGGCTGGTAAAGTGCTCGTGACTGGCAGAACTCACCTCTCACCTACTAATCAAAACTTTATTGCTCATAGTGCTCGACGAGATAAATTGGCACCTATAACACACTCGCACCCACACTTTCCACCTTCCGTGCTCGAACTCTTCTGCAAGTCAAGTGTGGGTGCGTTTTGTGCATTTTAATGTCTTTACTCTTTAAATTTTGCGTCACTCCAAATCTGTTTTGTGCTGCTCGTCTTTATGTACGTACACTTAGCTAATCGTTCTTATTATGAATTCTTTTTCACCACTGTTCTTTTTACACACTTGAGGAAATGTTTCTCTACATTTACACACACACACACACTCGTGTCCGGCATGGTGAGCAGCCCTTGCCACGGCACCCGGGGAGCAGTTAGGGGTTCTCACCGATACTTTCACAGTCCATATGAACCATGTTCTATTTGCTTTGCATTCTACATAGACCTTTTTGATCTGCAAATCCTTTAAAGAACCCATTTACTTAGTCCGGTCTTCCCACCCAGCTTTGGTGCAAGCAGTACAGATTGTACATGCTGATTTTGGGATGCACCAATTAGGCCTCCTTTATGGGACAATTCCCCAAATGTCATTCTAATATTCTTTTGCACTATTACTAGGATTCAAAATTCAGTTATTGATATATACAGACACATGGCTCGGCTCTGTGAAGATTTAAAGTCCAGTCCTGGGGTTCTTAACTATATCACACACAATAAATCTGAGATCGCTCCAACCCTGACACCCTCCCTCCCAAAAAACAAAACAAAAAACAACAACAAGTTTTTTGTTTTCTCACAGATCAAATCCTGATTTGCCTTGATGAGCTCGTCGTCACCCACTGTGCATAAACGTGAAAGTTCCTCCACTTCAGCCAAATGACAAAATCTTCTCCTTCCTTGCTATTCGCATATATGAAATCTGCAATTCAATTAAGACTTTAATTTGTGTTTAAGATGCAAATGTTACCCTTTCTAATAATGAGACCGCCGAAGAGCGACCGAGGGCATATTCTGTGTGTTGGTGGTCTTATTCATTATCCGGATGGAGCTTTGTCAACATGTGTGTATGCACAGGAAATTGAATTATTTGTCTGTAAAGGTCAGAAAGAGAAGTTCGAGATTGGCAGTGGAAGAATTAGCCATGTATGACTTTCTGATTACGACTGTATCTCTATTGAACCCAAGCAGAAGATTCACATTCGGCATCACATCCTGTCTCACATTTACGCATTTGTGTTGGGATACTTGGCGATCGGGTCCCAGCAGTCGATCGCCGGTCAAACGGGTCAAAATGATCATGAAAATAAATTGTGATTTATCTCGCTTTTTTAAGAAATGCATCTTGTTATGGGTTTGGATGAATTGTCGCATGGACATGGTAATGTGACAGTAGGTGTAGTTGAGGCACTTAAATGCTCGTGTGAGTGTTTGTGTATTTCTGTCTTGTGCCTTGTGTATTCCTGCAATCCAGCTGTTTATTAAGGTGTTTTTAATGCCAAGCGAAAATCTAAGTGCGTCTAGCAATCAATGCAGCCTAATGTTGGGACATGGAGGCAGCGGTTAGCTGACATGCTAGTGGTTAGAATGCTGCTAACTCATCACACTGGGTTAAATACTTTCAATAGAGGTGACCAACAACTAGTGAATCTAAACAACTCACTTCTATTCATGCAGCTGGCCAGGTGGGCAGCAGGCCGCAAGTTTTAATGAGGGATTTTGGGTTCTGGGTGGGTAGAATGGGAGGAGCGCTGGTCAGTGCGTGGGATCTGCGCTAGTGTCCTACTTTGGGGAAACCTTAAAAAACAGACAAACCCTTCAGTCATGTTTTTTTAAAACCTCCTCCCGCATTCTTGTCCGTCATCACCCGATGGGGTTCCGTCCAGGTTCCGCTTATCTCTGGGGTCATGTTTCTCCTCACTGCTCCTCCCCATGTGCATTCCAGACTATTCCACCCTGTCTAGTTCGGAGGTCTCCACACACTAAACAGGACTAACGTAGATTACTTTTTTCCCCATCATAGATTAGACATGTTACAATTCGGCAAAGAAAGTATATGAATCAATTCAAAAAGGATTATTTGGAAAAAATGGATTCTGTTAAGATTAATCAAAGCTCTCTTTAAACAGTAGAGGCGCTATATGTCTATATAAAACACAAAATATGAAGTTAGTATCCTTGATATAGTTTACAACTTACTCTAATTTGTTGATTAAATAAATAAAATATCATCACAAACTTTTCCCTCATTTGTCCTTCTAATAAGAAAAAAATAAATTATTCTTTAAGGTAATGACAATAATTTATCTCCAATTTATCTTCAACTTAATGTTGTTTTATCATAAATGCAGTATTATGAACGGTATCACGGTGTGGATCGACTGTATCGATACATCACTAGCACAGAAAATCACATCGCTAAGCAGAACGTGGGCATCCGAGCGGGCGACTGGGTGTGCATCCACCCTGCCACTTCCCCATTTGACTCCCATCCTGTTCTCCATCCCTCTCGTCTCCTTCAGACTGTTAACCCACTAAACTGCACCCTAAAGCTAAGAGCGTGGCCGTTAAGGAAGTGAAGTCAACAGCTCGGGGAGTTTGGCTCGCTGAGACGGATTGTTTGCTGCTCAGTGGGAGAGTTTGGGGATGATGGGAAGGTTTTTTTTCTCTTTTATTAGAGGCCCTGCACACTTTCAGGGGGATGTCGAAACGTTCTTGCTCAGAGTGGAGATGAAGCACGGAATGTAAATGCAAGTGCATTTCCTATCAGATGATTAGCCATTTTGTAATATGAACATCTTTAGGAGTTGTGTTTGTGGTACCGGACACGCCCGTATTGTTCCAAACTCACCCCAATTTTCTTCTAAGTGTCATGATGCACTGCAAGGCATTCAATGATTCAAATATGATATTTATGTAAGAATTCACTTGCCTGGTTGACTGCACTGGTTGACATTGAAGTTGCCAGATACAGATTTTACATCAATATTTACATTTCAGGCATTTGCCAGGCGCTCTTATCCAGTAATTTCATACTAGTAAACATTATCACACTATAGGTAAATACATTGATTAGCATGGTTTGTACCTACCTGCACTTTGATGATAATACAGTACAAATAATAATACACAACTAGAAAATGCAAGTTTGATTAGACAAACATGGCCTTTAGGCGGTGCGTTTACACGGTCGGGGTGTCACCAATAGATCAGCTGATGTTGCAAACTTTCCAAAAATGACTGGAAGTGAACGTGGCCCAAAATGAGCATGGTCATTGGGCGATATCCTTTGATCTTTGTCCTGTGATGTTACTTATGTAGCACGTTTGTGCCCTTTTTTGTGATGTCACATGATCCACGTGCTTTGCCTGCACGAGGATTAAGGTTCCTGGACTGATATATTGTTTGCTTATTAAATCTTTCTAATAAATTGTTTCGTAATAAAAAATGCTGGTTTGTTTAACTCTTCATAAGTTGATTGTCCACAAAACTGCCAGTCCAGAACGGGTCTTCATAATACGATTTGTGATGTCTTTCATGTTATTGCCTCCTTGTGGATTATTTTGCTCCAGAATGCACGATTTTATCTTCTTCATTTTACTGACTGAGTACTTTGGCTGTATAAAATTATAGACTAGTTAAAATTTGAGTGTGTTCTAAACCGGAGTCTTAAAAGGTAATTAAACTTAAAAAGCGACTTTCCGTGTGAATCTGAGCACCGCCGCCTGTGTCCAAGCCTTAGGTTTAGCTTGTGTGAATTGACAGGAGACGCAGTGGAGCAGTGATAACGGTCTAAATGCAGAGGTCATTCTTGAGATTGATTTCCTAAACGACTCTCTCACACGTCCGTAAACACATGGTTCGAGTTGTCCATAATAGAAGCAGTGTGTGGTTGGAAGCTTGTGCGATGGGGACGGGCTGTGGTCAGTCGCTGGGTTCACGGCGGGTTCTTCGTTTGTTTCCCACCCTCTGCCGCTCCCCGCCTCGGCTTCCCTCGGGTCCCGTGTGTCTCTTGTGGCACATGTTCATAAAGATGGGTTTACACGGGGCGCGGGGACGATAGCTGCTTTGTTCACCCGCCATGAATGGAAGCCTTGAGTGTGATGCACATGATATTCGGGTGAGATAATGATATTACTCGGATTCGAAGCGGGGACATGAATAATGCACTTCTTTAACACACTGCCGAGTCACTGGCTGCAGATTTTGCACCGACGTGACCTAGACATTTTCGAATGCGGACTCATTGACGCATTGTGGCTCTCCTCAAAAGAAAAAACACTTTAAACAATGACTTTATTTTTGTCTTCTATTCTCCTACATGTGGGTGGACGTGTGTATACTGAGGTTTGCCAGGCGTATACCACTAGGGTAAGGGTGCGCTCGCACAAGTTTCCAAATTCGTATTTGTTTATAGAGTTTGTCACACACATGAACTGGGATTTGGGGGGGATTTTCAGTCCCTGCAACTTTAAAGCTTCAGAATATTCACGGCAGAAACTCAAGCAAAACATGGAAAGCTTGTGGAATTATAAAATGGTGAGATGAGTATCAATGTCACCCCGCAACTAGAAGGTTCTGGTTATGATCCCCATGTGGGATGGTCTGGGTCTTTCATGTGCGGTGGTTTCCTTCGTGAGCTCTGGTTGTCGTCCTACAGTCTCTCGTTGTAGTGTACTGTTTCAAACACTGGTAAATAGACAGGGTCGAGTCAGGAAGGTCATCCGGCACAAAACGATGTCGAATCCATAATGTAGTCTATGATCCGCTGTTGTGACCTCTATGAGGAGCTGATTAAAGAAAGAACATAAACGAAGTAGCCGTTTTTTAATATTGTGAGATGCCGAGATGAAGTGTTATAGTGAGCTGAATCTGGCAGGTTGATAACACAGTTAATAGAATCCAGACTCTGCTACACAACAATTGTTGGGTCCTTGAGCAAGACCCTTAACCCCGTCTGCTCCAGGGGTGCTGTACGATGGCTGTTCCTGCACTCTGACCCCAACTTTCATAGGTTGGGATATGCCGTGATAGAATGTTGTATTGTAAATCTGTGCATGTTTAACGCCAAGTAAAGTTGTTCCGTTGTTGCAGACAATTTTAATAATCTGCTACAGGGCTATCACTGTTATTTAATATTATTAATAATTTATCTGGAGACCATTATATCAATTATGTAATTAAATTAATCGATTATATAATTAAATACTTTCCAAATGATCAGATTTTAAAGTGCATATTATGTACAGTTGGAATTCTGGACACTAAAGGCCAATTTATGCTTTTGTGTCAAATTGATGCCGCCGTGACACAGAAACCCCAACACAATGCAGACTGCAAGGGGCAGCACGATAATCATCAAGTATTCTGCTCTCTGCATATGGCAGTGCCCCAATGTTTACGATGTTTTGTTTACTATCCAACCTTTAAAATCATTTGTTGTTCAATATCGTTTAGCTAAAATCTACAACAATCTTTCTCACTCATTGCTAAAACCAGAGGGTAAACACCCTAGTATTGGGGCAATCAATTACTTCGTGGTGCGTATACAATCTCCACACAGTACTATAAAAGGAAAACGGCGTCGTTGAGGTGACTGTAAATCAACCTACTGCGTTAGACACGTCTCATTGAGTCTAGCGTAGAGTAAAAAGAGCTTGAGCTCAGAGTCTAATCTGGAAATAAGTAGGACTGCGACGATACGGAGCCCAGTGCTGCAAAAAACACACACACAGTGGTCTAACAACCATTAAAAAGTGAAAGTCGTTTTCCAAGAGCTCCATGATTGTAGAAGCTTCAATCAAACAATACAGACATGCAACATGGTGGTGATCGTGTTGTGGTACCATCAAAGCTCTGCGCAGTGTACTAACCAACTTTGTTTGGTACCTTTACTTTTTATCTTAAGCTTTGTCTGCTTCTGACTCTGCTGCAGATGACATTTAAAAGACTGCTTTTATTTATGCATCCTATATTGCATCATGCACACACTTCTTAATCATTTTAAAAATCATGCATAGATTTAAAATGTTATTGTTGATTTTAGGATTTGTAGAATTTACTCTTTAGAGTACTCTTTTCACCACATTTTACCAAATCCATGCAGTTAAACACACATTTACACGCACTAGGGGGCAGCAGTGAGCACACATGCCTGGTGCAAAGTGGTCTTAGACATGGCACCCAAGGAGCAGGGCTCAAGCGCATGTCAGTCGTGACTTGTCGACTTTCGGAATCGAATTGGCATCCTTCTGACCACAAGCCCGGTTCTCTAACCAACAGGCTACGGCTGCCCCATTTAAAGAGAAGTCTCTATAGAACAGGTCAACCAATCGCAAAAGCCCTATAGACCGAAGTAAAGATGGTTCAATGCCGGATCCGCATTAATCTTGGCATTAAGATGGTAAAACTCACAATGTCTCTATGCGCAGTGCAGTGCAGTACATTCCCTGTACATTCCCTGTACATTCCCTGTACATTCCCTGAGCAGGGCATCAAGCTATCCCGGGGGCTTTGGTCATCTGTGTACGTTGTGTGTGTACAAAACAAGCATGAAAAAAACACAAACTTCAAATTTATTCTGGGTTTATTGATATATTAATAGTGAAACTTTTAGTTTTAGTGGCTACACTGACATGGCTTAAAGTCCAACCATAAACAACAGTGACTTAATCTTTTATTTTACGTTGTGGGCAGATGTGAAAACGCTCTAGACTCTGTTCATGTAAGACAGGATGGACAAGACAAACAGGAGAACCTTACATTAATTATCCTTCTGTTTCGTCCACATCTGTCCATCTTCTGTCCCACTAGAACAGACGCCGGAGGCGTTTCCTAAAGCACATGTGTCCGTGTTTCACACACGTCTGTCTGTCTGTACTGCTGCCTGTATTGGCACCGATTCTCAAAATAACAAAACGATCACTGCATCTGTCGGTCGGGGGGTGTTAGGACAGCTGGTTTTCAGACGACCTTCTCCAGCTGGTCACACTGGTGTCCATCCAGCAGCAACAGTTGGATGCAGCAGTGGGATGGATGAGTTGATGAGTTGATACTTCTCATAGTGGTCAGTAAAATCTGGGATGGCGCCTACGGTCTTACGTCTTTTTAGCCACCGTTCATTTAGTTTAATTACAGGGACAGTGGGCTGTGTAATGAGTGCTGACCAGCCACTTCCTGTGTTCACCATTTTTATATCCACCTTCTTTTCCTCCAGTGGTGCTGATACGCTGCAGTGGCTTTATGACGTTATTAACTCGAGTGTTTGTGCATGAAGATGGGCTGCAGCTGCTGATTAGTACTGGTTGTCTTCGAATGGAATGGAATACAAAGTGTGTGTGTGTTTGTGTGTGTGTGTGTGTGTGTACATGTGGACATTCACTAAAGGTGTGCTTGAGGCAGCTGTGATGAAGACACCATATAATTCAAGTGGGGTTTGACCTTTATTTTAATTCTTTTGCTTTTTTGCCCCCACCTCCATCAACTTATGGTAATTTTAAGCCCATTCAGTATTTCCCATGCTTCCTCTTTACTGATTGAGGAGAGCGAACTGACAAATTCCCTCTCCTGTACTTGAGCAGTACTTTGTTTCTCTACTCTTTTCAGATGCCATCAATCAGCCATTAACAATAGCCAAATGTTGTTCAGCCAAACGGCAGAGCTGAGATTCTATTACAAATCCCAGCTCTGTTGTTCTGAGCAGCTATTCTTGCAATTATTATGTTTTAAAATGCATATAAATAATGACAAATCCACCTAATTTATGTGTGACCTAACACATAAATAAGGAATAAACGATGTGGCTGTAATGTGGCCAGTGTTTGCTTGTAGTCCAATGCAACCCAGCCATCTCCGTGCTCTTCTACTTCTGTAACCATAATTTATTCTTAACCATTTATTTGTCATTACACATATACAGATGTACAGTACAATAAAATTCTTTCTTCTCATATCCCAACTTGTTTGGAATTTAGGGGTCAGAGCGCAGGGTCAGCTATCATACAGGACCCCTGGAGCAGACAGTGATGACGACCTTGCTGATGGACCCAACAGTGGCTATGTAGTCGAGCTTGGATTTGAACCACCAATCTCTTGGTTCACAGCCCAAAGCTCTACCCACTAAACAACACTGCTCCTGTATGGTCTTTGTTCTGCTTATGTCTGCTGTAGGTGCTGTCAGTTGTGTCCTGAATTTGGGGAATTCCAAATCCCAGCTTTGGTACGAACGCATGATGTAAGATGTCCGCAGTAGTTATAGGTCTGTAGGTTTGCTTTAAGTTCCAATTGCTTGGATGAAGGTCCAACTGTTCTTCTAAACCCGTGGTTCACACTAGGCTTTCTTAGATGCTGCCAATACAAGCTAACAGATGCGAGCGTTTGATTGCAATGACTCTGGTGGCCCAGCGAGAGGCTTCTTCCAGCCAAGAAAGCAAGGGCAATTACACTCTTCTGGACTCTGAACCTGCTGTTCTTTTTAAAATAATTTATTTCTGTAGACGTTGAATTGAAAACGTTATTACTCTAAAAGCTTCCGCGATGTGACCTGGTTGCAGGGTTTAGCTTGAGCCAGTTCATTACCAAGCCTTAAGAAAAATAAAACCATGATGTTTATCATGCTGATTTCAGGTATCGCCAAGCTTCCAGTAATACATGTTGTGTATTTGTGTGTATGTGTGTGTGTTCGGAGTGTCTGATTTGATATTATTGTGTGTGTGTGTGTGTGTGAGTGTGTTTGAGCTGAATTTTCTCTCTCCCTCTGCTCTCTCTGAAGCGAGGGCTGTAATTGATATGCCACAAGCAATAAATCAGCAGCCGGCCGTGCCACCACACCCCATTATCTAAGGAGACAGGTTTAGCGGCCTGTCCAGAGGCTGCATCTGGGATCGTGAGGAGCTGTGTATGTATGAATAAATATATACGCTGTGTATATACGCTGTGTGAGTGTTTGGTGCAGCAGGAAGGGCTTCGAGTGTCCGTTAAGAACATCTGATGGCAGGGTGACGTCCTCAGGGGTCAGACAAATGGAGAAAGGAAGAAGAGACGAAATGAAACTCTTTCCTCTTTAATTTTTCCATACCCTATACACAGACCTAGTCATAGTTCACGGCCTTATCATCCCAAACCTCTCTTCTTTTCATCAGTCGCATTTCTTGAGCCGCCCGGCCGGCTTATTTGTCCGCATTTTCAAATCCCAGGCACATCTTCATGTTGAAAAGGAATCGGAAATGAAAATGTGCCTAAATGGAAGATGGAAATGGGAACTCGGAGCTTCCAGAATGCTTTCAGTGAAATTGGTGGGGAGGAGAATTTCTCTCCTTCTCTCTCTTTTTTTTATCTAGCCGAGAGAATTGACCATTTTCTCAGCTGTCAGTCATTCCGTAAGCACTGTTGCATGGCGGGGATTTGATAACTAGCCTAAATCTATTTCTTTTCCCCGTTTTCTCTGTTATTGTGGAGCTTCCCTCTCAGCGCGGTCTGACACGCCGTCTCTCGCTAACTCCTCTGGCTACAAATGGCAGTGCGCGCTGGTCTCGAGCGCTGATAGCATTTTGCCCATTACTGTTCCAGATAACAACGCAAGAGTGCGCAGATGCAATTTGTTGCGAAATTTACGGTCCGCTACGTCAAGACTGATCCCCCTTCGAATGAAGAGAAATGAGTGTTGAGACAATCTCCTACAGGTTTCTGCCTCACCTCGTTCTCTCTCGCTCACCCACCCGGCGTCTCGGGCTCTCCGACACGCGTTCGGCGTGTAAATGGCATGGCTAAATGAGCTCTGCTGTCTCGTCCGCCGACGTCGTTTTTAAATTGACATCTGTTCTCACTGCTTGATGTGATTGGTGCAGTTGAGAGCAGAATTAGATTCCTTTTCTGCCGTCGTCTCCTCGCGCTCGACTCCGCTTATGTCACAAAACATTTATTCACAGATTTAAAATCGATTTGGATAATGCACCGCACAGCTGTATAATGGAGCGAAACCACATCACAGATGAGTGATAAAGCACAAAAAAAGGCCAATTTGTTCACAAGTCAGTACATACGGCACCGAAGTCAAGTCACAAGTCACTGTAATGTGCACAGAACATCTTGGAAATTCAATATGTATGTTTAGATAAAAACAAGCAACAGATTAACCATATTTTGTTTTTTTGCTTTACTATCTAATTAAAAGCTTAAACTCTAAACAAACAGGTCAAGATTTTCACCGTTTTCTCAATGTTTAATTATTATTTTTCAATTACATCAAAAATGTCTTTTTTATAATGGTACTAGGGCTGTCCGCAAATAATCGATTATTCGTTGGTCGACCGAAAAAATTATTAGTCGGCCAAATTCCATTGGTCG
>JAOTRQ010000010.1:2224528-2237581 GCA_028565875.1 Hoplisoma paleatum | reverse complement strand
ACATGTTGTGTTATAAATGTGCAGCTAGATTTGAAGTTTCTGTTACAACTGAAAATTTATCGGTCGTGCAAATAAGCAGCACCGCAGTTTTTTATGTTCAAAATTTTGGAAAAAAGTGTGACTTATACTCGGGGCAATACGGTATTTAAATGTATTTGTATATCGTATAAAGAGTACGAGTTGAGTCTCTTGATTGGTGCTGATAGTATCATAAGTGACAGTTTAGTGAATGATTGATCAGTTTCATCCAAAGAAACGAGAAAATAAATCATTTATTTCTTAGAAGGACAAAGACGAGTTTATTTCTTTAGCACCTTTTTTACACAGTGGCTGTTCAAAGTGCTTCACATAAGGAAAAAAAAACATTTAAAAGTTCAAAAGCATAAGAAACGTTTACAATACTTTAATCATCACGGAGATCTGGACCTTCAAAAAGGCTCGTTTCAAATACAGTTGCACATAAATAATGCTGTAAATGTTAAAACAAAAACAGGGCAAATAAAATGTCAATCTTGTACAAGGACGTGCGAAACGTGGATCTCAATTATCGGCACAAGAAAAGAGAAAAGTTTTTAACCAAGACTTGAGTAAAAAGGTGACACGGTGGCACCGTTGTTAGCAGTGTGATGTCACAACATGAACGTTCTGCTATATTTTGCCTTTTGCTATTTTCCCGAACTGAAACTTGAGAGCGAAAACGAATCCCTGATGTTCATTTCATCAGGAGTTTTAGTGCTAAACTAGAACTCGAAACGAAACCCAGTTCATAGAATCACTTCTGTGATTTTTGTTTAAGTAACTTTGATTTGAAGAATTAACCATGAAAAGTTTTCAACTGCGACGCCGCGTTCGGCGAGGAACGTTCGAGTAATAATGTTTTATTCCTAAAGCGCTTTCACAGACTCAAGGTCACTTTACAGACAGAGCTATAATGAATAAATGGATATAAAAGCATAGAAAACTAGCGACCAGCTAGCAATAATAATTCAATAATGATTAATAGCAGTAAAGTGACAATAGGGCTTTAAGTAGAGAAGTGCAAAGTGTTTTTAGTACTTTATAAAGATATAAAGAAAAGTTTCGTTTAAAGAAACTCCAGTGACCCGTACAGAGTTCTGACCTCGGCACTTTTCTGGGCTTGCTCCGGTGCTCAGCCATGAGACGGAAGGGTACCAAACGTCTGCTCAGTAGCCGGTGTTATGCAGAATTCTACTCCCTTCACGTGTCACTAAAGCATGTGACATGTGACACATTTGGTTGCAGGTCCTGTGATGCTCGCAGAGTTTTATTTATTATAAAATTGTACAAAAATGTTACACGTGGCTAGTTTGGCACTAAAGTAAACAAAAATAAATTACCAAAAAACAATAGAGAAAAGAAATACATATTTAAATGTATCAGCTTATTGAATAAATGATAAGTTTCATCCAAACAAATAGAAACATTCGTCATTTAATTATCCTTGAGGGACAAAGGCGAGTTTATTTCTTTTGCACCTTTCATACACAGTGGCTGCGAGTGTCACATTTAGAGTCTCATGCGCACGCGAAGCGAATAGAAGACTCCTTCTGTTGGGGAGTCGGAATTCGGCGTAACACCGGTTACTGGATGGACATTGATACCAGTTTCGACAGGAGGTCTCATGGCTGAGCTTTGGAGCAAGTGTATTTATACTCACCCATCATCTCTGGGATGGAATGTCTCATTAACATCTGCTTAATTTTGCCGGCTCACCTTAGTCTGTAGAATGTGTCCTGAAATGCATTTTAGTCTCGGTGTAACAGGAAGGAAGACGTGGGGGGGAATTTTGGCAGGTGAAGAAGGGAGTACAATTCTCCCGGGGAGTTGGAATCCGGCGCATCTACAGGTCGGTGGTTCCAACTTTCCTGTCGTTGTGCTTAACATTATCTCTCTTTCTCTCTCTCTCTCTCTCTCTCTCTGTGTAGATCCTATGTGCACTGGAGCGGGACGAGCAAGCACGTCGGCAGAGGTTGAGGAGTAAACTGGAGCAGGTGATCGACACCATGGCTCTGAGCAGCTGATCAAGACTCCGAGCATCACGCCACACAAACTGAAGTCACACACACTCTCCCCCCCCCCCAAAAAAAAAAAAAAACCACCCCACACCGGCGCAGTACACACCGGAGCTACGAACCCGATCTGGGCACAACGTGTGTGCGTCCGTATGTGTGTGTATGTGTGTCTCGACACATGACAGAAACCATTATGATCGTCGTCGGCATAGAATCTTTGTTTTATTAGGATTTGGTTGTGTTTTATGTGTGCTGGACCTCTTCACACATCGACACACTCGTAGTTTTTTTTTTTTTTAACCCGTGGTGTTTGAAAAACGAAGAAGGAGGAGGAATCGGGGACACTGGGTCGATCACGTGGTACAAACCTGGGGTTTACGTGACAAGAGAGGCAAAGGAGGTTTGCCATTTGTGTGCGGTTAGATTGCTTTGATTGGGGTTTCTTTTTTTTTCGAGGGGGGGGGGGTTGTGTTGTAATGGATTGTACTGGACTGCCCTCTCTCTGCTCTTTTGCCACTCGTGTTACTGCTGAATTTGCACAGTTTACAAGAAACAGTACAAAGGACAAATCTTCAGAAATTATATATGTATATAAATATACTGTTCCATTTTCAGCCCGGAGCGACCATTGAGATTTTTTTTGCTATGTATCGCTGATCATGATAGAGTCGAAAAATTAGATATTTAAGCGAAAGCAAAAAAATGAACAAACAAAGAAAGTTTAAAAAAAAAAACTTATCGAGAATATGAATAAAATGTCGTCCTGTGCCATGTTTTATTTGAATGTCGTTTAGTGAAAGGCATTTTGTTACATGGGAATGTGCTAGGATTTGATTATTCTGATTATTATTATTATGATGATTTTCTATGATCTTGCCTGATGACTGATATGTTCGGGGTAGTGAATAGCGCAGGTAAGTTAGATCCTGACTTTAGGAGGTAGAGAGTCCGACTGTTCGCTCGTCTCGCTCGTCCGGTTCTTCACTTCCTTTCCTCTGTGCTGTACTGAACGTGGGCATTAATCTGTACTCGTTACCAATCCTGTAGAAAGCTTGATGAATGTTGGACGTCTAGGGTTGCCAGATATGTAAATGTAAATCTGCATGACGGTTTTTGTGTTTTAAAGATTCGTTTAATAAATACGTGTATTTTATAAATATTTTAATATCCATACTGTAGTTGTAGTCGCAGTTTGGATGGTATCTAGCACTGATAGATAATGATGGGTGTTCTGAGACCAGCCTGCATTCTGAAATCTTTTAAAGAATATTTAACCAGGTCTTTTTCTCCGGTCGTCTCGAATTGTCTGGGGTAACAACGCAAGAATCTTCGGCTCACATAGGCACCCCAAATCATGAATGCAGAAACGATGCTGATTTATTAAGTGAGTCACACAATTTCCGAACCTCTGACTAGCCAAAGTGAACAAACACAATACACCTGGCAACCCCCAGCATCTCTTTATTGGATTAAAAGCATTCTTGAATATCTCGTACATTTAAATAGCGCTCGGAATGCTGCTCTCAAGCCCGTCGTACAGACATGGGCTGTATCCCAAACCGCCTAATACCTACTGATAGTCATGGACATGTTAGAGACGTGAACACAGAACACTATTTAATATAAACTGTGGTCGTTGGCCTCTTGTGACCTTGTCCTGCTATGTAGGAGATCAGATTTGGACAAGTAAACAGAATAAAAGTAATCCAATAATAGATTTAAAATAATGTTTTTTTACTGACTAGTGTTTTGTACGAATTCATTAATGTTCTGGTGTAATCAAAGCTCTGATTTTCTTCTCTCAGAATATCTAATTGGTACCAAAGAATAATAATGTTTCAGGGTTGCTCCTGCATAATGAATTCTGATTGGTTCCCGGCAGTCGCGTAGTTTGTCTAGGTTCAATTCCACTTCTGTCGATGTTCGAGAGGGTTCTTCGGGGTTTAATAAAAATGTGGACGTTCACATAGGTTCAGTCAGCACGAGGAAAGGTCGACAGATCAAGACGGACAGCTCATGACAACCGTTAACCTCTGACCTGATTGCCGCCGCTGCGTTCTTTTATCTGGCCTGTGTTTCTTTTCTTGTTCTCTAGATGAGCCGATCTTTCGGATCTCGTTGGCGAGACGAGCGCAGATCTTTAGTGTTTTAATTTCTTTTTATAGTGTTTCGTTTCCCCACTTGCTTTAATTTGCTTGCCTAAAACCAAACTGTGATCTGTGGTGGATTTGATTTGGTGTTTCAAATTTTTATGGCGACGTTACGTTTCCGGCACCTCAGAATGTGGTTTCTCATTCATTGTACCTTGTGATTTTTTGCCCATCGTTTCCTTCCATCGTATGTTGAACGCGTGCAAGGTGCGAAAAGCCGCCGTTTATTAGCGTCCCGCGAAGTGTCAGACTCTGCGTGTATTATTACTATTACAGATATATATATATTTTTTGTTCTTTTAAAATTCAGGACCACAAGTTCACGCATCATTCGAATGTTTTTCTTCTTCTGCTTCCTCCGAGACCTGAACAGAGCCGAAGTGAAGGTTGCCATTCAAGCGTTTTTTGGACCAATTTATGATTTCTTTCAGTTTTTAAGGTTCAAACAGGGTTAGTTCCTGCCTACAGGACATGGACGAGCCGTCATTTCTGGTTAGCCTGGCCGGCGTCTACTAGCTCTGATACATCCGTCCGTTTTTTTAACCAGGTGAACATGCGAGGTAAGAGAGATCGAATGACGTCGAGGTAGAAGACCTCGTTTCACGCGTGTAGTCGCGCTGTACCGTCCGGCTTGTGTAATGGCTCTATAAGGCAATTCATTCTCTGATATCGGGCCGGTATCTTCACCCCCGCTGTACGATCCGGCTTAATCGAAATGAATTAGCTTTGTGCAAGGAGGCCTGAAGCTGCTTCGGTAACCACTAGCTGGTGAGCGATCAGACTTAAATAATCAGATGAATTTTGCATTAGTCTTCAGAGTGAAACGCGTCTCTGCCGCCGCCGCTCCTCGCTCGGCCTGAGCCAATCGAGATTCGGTTCGAGTGGAAGCTGGTTGATCGGCGGCGATGGTCCGAAGGCGCATGGGAACATCTCAGGATCTTCCTCTCCGCTCTGATGTTTGGCTCTTGACGTGTTAGACCGTGGCAAGATGAAGTTTTACAATCTCGTGGCACAGAACAGAATTTTTGGGAGCTTTTTTTTTATTTCATTTTTTTTTCATGAGGGTGGGGGGGGGGGGGGACACAAATCCCTTGTAGGGCCATTTGCTTTTATTTCTTCCCACCATTCCTACGGTCTGTATGAGAAGGGGAGGGGCATTAGTTACGGCGGTGGGTTTTTTACCCCATAAAGAAGGAAAAAGCACTCGCTCGTTCTCTGAGTGCTTTTTAATAAAAAGCCAGGATGAAGTGAGTGCTGCTGATCTTCACCACCCTCCTCTTACCTTTATGCTTCCATGCTTCTTTTACAGCGTGATCTCCTCCAGACTTCCACGTACTGCGAGTCTTTCCGTCCATGGCGGCGCCTCACTGCTCCAGCGCCGTCCAAATCTTTTTCCTTTTTTCTGCTTTTACCTCAGTAATCGTGACATATTCCAGTTAGTATCATCGTTTTATTTTATTTTAGATTTTCTTCCGGAGCAGAAGCTGTCCTTTTAAAAAACGCCCGTCGGCGGATGCGTGAATGAAGTACTATTATATGAATGAAACCACATCTGTTTTCATGCTATGATGAATCAAATGAATTTTACAGAAATTTGAGATTTGAAGTCATCGTCATAGTAGCGGAACAGCGTTCATGGTGTAAATATTCTGTTGTTTCCTATTTTGCAGATTTACTACTTGTAAATAAACACACATCAAGAAGAAATTAAACAGTTTTTTGCTAAATAAATGCAGGTTTGGTGTGTTTTTATTGAGCCATTTTATTATTTTGGAATTTTAAGGTTCTGTCTGACAACTTCTTTACTTTATATAAAGTGTTTGTTCTTTTGTTCTCTGCATTTCTGGACATTTCTGCTTTTTTTTTTTAATTCAATTAAATATTTACTGTTAAATTTGGACAATTATGCGATCCTAGTAGCCTCACAGCAATTTAGTTAGCAAAATCATAGTTAAAATATGGTTTTATCGTAACTTCCATACACGCTTCTTTCCTTTTCTTATTATTCTTATTAATTCTTAATCCTTAATTATAGTCATAATTAATTCTTATTATAGTCGTATAGTTTTGTGAATTTAATAACTTTTAAGAAAACCAATATTGTTTTTCAAAAATATTTATTTCAAACTTTCTCCAACTAATTTCTGTGTGAGGTTTGCATGTTTTTTTTTGTTTTCACCAGGTACTCCACTCTCCTCCCACAGTCCAAAGACATGCATTCAGATTAATTACCAGGGCATAGATAATTTGTCCTGGTGTGTGTATATGTGTGTGCACTCTGCAACAGATTAGCAACCTGTTCAGGTGTTTTGTGTATCCTCCCAGTGTCCCACATTTCCCCTAAATAGGATTAAGCACTAATGAAACTAGAGGATGGATGTATTATTGTGTTATTGTATTAATATTGTTATATTGATATTTTTTATTTCCCAAATGTGGAGCCAAAGGATGAATTTATTATTATTATTATTATTATTATTATTATTATTATTATTATTATTATTATTATTATTATCGTTCTTCATACAAGAAAACCTATGTTGCTTTATAAGGGACCAAATGTCCACATGCACAACACAGCCGCGGTGAACAGTGACCCATGAGGCCGAGTTTCTCACCCCCCCCCCTCCTTCTGCTTCTGCTTCTTACAGCCGTCTGATCTTGCTTTCCTTGACCTCTAATCAGGTCAACTCCCATAAGACATCAGCCTGTCCTGCTGATTATAGTCCACACGTCTCGCACAGCAAAACAAGAATTCGGGGAATAAAGGCTGTAAAAACTGTCGAGCTTCCTTCTGCAAACACAAAAAACAATCCCAAGAGGGTAGCATGGTGGACCTGGTACTGATGGACCCGGACTTTTTTCATACCCAGTTTTCACTTGTTCCTGACCCATAGGTGCTCTACAAACTGCTACCCCCCTCCCCCCCAAAAAAAAAAACTCACACACACAAACACACTTTTGCAGGTCTTTTTCCAAACCGTAATGCTTTGGGGAATTTGTGTACCTACGGGACAGTTTTACAAGCGACCAATCTGTATGTGAACAATTTGTGTGTGTTTTTAAGGTTTAGTTTAGTGTGGGAGGAAACCGGAGTACCCAGAGGAAACCTACATGGACACGAGGAGAACATGCAAACTCGTAGACACAGAAAGCATCCGGGAATCAATCCTGGGACTTCTTTCTGTGAGGCATCTTGACCCTTACGAGGTTAAAGCAATTATATATGGAGATGAATGTGTGATACTGTACCAACAAATACTCTCATTTATATTTTTTAATTGTTTATTCTGCGTAAATACGCCGATTCCATGTGAATCCTTTTTTTCTTTTTATCTTTTTTAAGATGGTGTCATAGTGAATTTCGTATGCAAGCATAATGACAAAGGTTCCAAAGGTCCTTCTTCTTTTGACGTGTGTTGAAGTCGTTAACGTGGCATATAGACAGAGACGGTGCCTTGCACGAATTCAGTTAGACAGTTACGGTAATAACGTCAAAGTTTGGAGACATGACGCCGAAAAAGTGCAAAACTCTTCAATTAATGAACAGTTTCTTCTGGGGTGTTCCGGATGACAGCTTGATTTGCAGCTTTGTGAAGAGCTGATAAGCCGTCGACATGGCTGGCAAACATCGCCGACAAAAGAGCAGCTCGCGGTGGCTAATTAATTAAAGCAGAAAAGCGGAGGAGGCTGGCGACGTCAAATACCGGGAAAGATCGGAGAGGTTAAAAGGTCGCTCGGTGAACCCTTGTGCCACGCTGTGGTTCGGTACGATAAGCGCAGTCTCTAGGGGAAAGTGTTAATTACACACATACGCACAAATGTACACACGTTCTCCTGCCCTATCTGTCCATTTACTGATAGCACTTCTCATGTGAAAGTCCATTAAGAGCCAAGCTCGCATCTCTTGCAATCTTCAGGCCATGTGCCAAATTAAAGAAAGACCCGAGAAGAGAGCATGCGTTTCATTAACCTTTATGATTCATCGTTCACATCCCTTCTACAAGCTGAATAAAAAGATAAAAGTCATCTAATTGGGGACAGAAAGAATCTCCTCCGTGCAGCCGTTCACCTGGCGTCCCACAGGGTTCAGTCCTTGGTCCTCTTTTCACACCCCGCATATACAGCCAGTCTAAAAACTATAATTTTTTTTTAAGTCATATCCTCACTTGGCTTGTCTTACCATTACCATCCTGTCGACACTCGGTTCATCCTGTCACTCCTTCCTTCAGACACACAAGTCTCGGCTCACCTCTTGGTATGTCTGGCAGATATCTCGTTATGGATGTCAGCTCATTATCTGAAACCTGACCCCTGTAAGACCGAGCTGATATGTAATCCTGGAGTTCTGTCTCCATGCCGAGACCTAATCATCGCTCGTAATGATCGAAAGCATCTGAAAATGTACAAAACCTTGGTGATGTCCCGAGCAGGCTGAAGATCCTTCTCAGATCGTGTCACTAACCTGCCCCTTCAGGCTGGACCTGCTCCGGAATAGGCTGGTCTGTCCGTGTCCATCATCAGAATTCAAATCGATTAAAAAAAGAATCACCCCAATCATTGATTTGCAGGTTAGCACTGATATGAACCATTGTGTGGTGATCAGAGTTATGTTCCGGGTGTATTTTTTCTTCTCGGTACTGAAGACTCTATAGATCTGAATAAAGGATAATACCCTCACTGCTACATGTCATCACATGTGATTGTTGTTGGGATGAAAACAAAACACAGCAGAAGAGCGAGTTGGGCAATTGATTCTACTGTGTACAATGGACGTAACAGAGGAAAGGAATTATCAGTGTGGATATTTTAATAATAATTAATAAGTAATAGCTCAAACCCTAACCTAGATCCTGTCTTAAACATTAAACCTAGTTCCCACTCTTATCTTAGAATCCACTAGTAGACTTAGTTTAGTGTAACATTAATCCTAAGTTTAGGGTTTAGTGCAACCCTAATTCTCCTGCCTTTGTTATCTTTAATCACTCGTTCCCTTTCTTTCTCTGCGTTTTCCCAACTTTTATGTTCCATCGCACTCATTTGCCCACACATCCATCCATCTCTCCACCCATCTGTTGTTTCTTCTTTTGCCCCCAAACATCCCTCGTTCGCCCTTTTTTCCTGCTTCTTTCTGCCTTTAGTTTCCTCAGTTTCTTAACTTTCCTTTTTGTTTGTCTAAATTCCTTGTTCTTCTTGAATTCCTTCGTCTTGTTTCTTGTTCTTTACTGGTTCCCATCCGCCAATCCATCCATTCATCCATCCACCAATCCATCCATCCATTCACCCATTCATTCATCCATCCATCCATTCACCCATCCACCAATCCATTCATCCATCCACCTATCCATTGATCCATCCACCAATCCATCGATCCATTCACCCATCCACCAATCCATCCATCCATTCACTCATCCATCCATTCATCCATCCACCAATCCATTCACCCATCCACCAATCCATCCATCCATCCATCCAACAATCCATTCATCCATCTACCAATCCATCCACCAATCCATCTATTCATCCATCCATCCAGGACATGGCACAACACATCAACACAGTAATTCACTCACATAACTGGTCTGTAGTTTTACACAGCCTGGTTAAACAGTAGTCTCTCTTTCTCTCTCTCTCTCTCTCTCTCTCTCTCTCTCTCTCTCTCTCTCTCTCTCTCTCTCTCTCTCTCACCGAGCAGTTTTTCCACAGGGAAACTTTCAAATGAACTTCTAAGAGGGGCAGCCAAGCGCTCCAGTGCACTCACATTTATCACACTCAGCAGTGGCATATACTCCTAATTTTCTCTACTCACTAAGAAACGTACACAAACCTCAACGAGCAGCCAGCAGAAAGGTAGAATAAAGTTTAAAACAACGTGTTTCATCAAATTAATCATTTATTTCTCATTTAAGGCTCATTAGCATTCAGAAATGCTTTCCGTAGCAGAAGGAAAACAATAAGAACAAAGAAGTGCAGTATGGATTTACAGAATTCAAAGCTTCTGAGACCCCCTGTTTTTTTTTTTTAACGAAACAGCGCTGCACAATGCTGCTGATATGTATGTTCAGATTGTTCATAATTACTGCGTCAAAACGTGAACCCCCGACACAGAACCTCTGTGTAGCCCAACATGCTAATCCAAACCACACAGGCTGCAAAGACTAGTGACATCGATCACAAGGGGGCGCACTACAGCCAAAATAACGGAGTGTGCACTTGTCAGTAAAGTATTCGCTTACTTAATGTTTATGATCCAACACTTTAAGGCATTCAGGGGAAGTTCTGATGCAACTCGGGTAGTTATTACATCACAACACCATAGAAATCTAAAAGGCTTATTTTTCCAGACACCAAACTATTTTAATCATTTACAGAAAACTAGTGGAGGATTTTATTCAAACAGGTTGTTTAGGAATTGAAATAGGAAATGAATTGCGCAATAAAAATGCATTTAACTTTATTTGGCATCTTATTAGAATCGTCTCTGTTTGGGCAGCTGTTTAGACAGACAGCTCACATAATTTTCAGATAAACCTTAATGTCTTGGTGGAGACGGGAACGAGGATTTGTGCTCTCTCTCTCTGTGTGTGTGTGTGTGTGTGTGTGTGTTGTGTTTTTCTCCCTTTGCTAAAAGAAAAGTCAAGGTTGTGAGCACACTCTGTCCACCTCTCTCATCAGAAACTCTCCTGCACATCAATTTTTCATCAATTCTGTTGCATGTACTTCATCTCTCTCTTCATTTCCCTCCTCCACGTTCATTCTTTCTATCCGCACATACTTGGCTGTGATTCGGATACAGAGAAGAGGATGAAGGTGAGGACGGAGCAGAATCACTGCTGCATGAAGTGTGGTTCAGAGCCTGTGTCCATGGTAACTGCTTTCTCTTATCGCACCAGAGCATCAGTGAAAGAATACACACTACTTTACAATCCGGAGAAAGAAATTGCTTGTCTGATGTGCTATTTACTTATTTACTGAAGAGTGACTGAGAAAACAGTCTCGATGGCTTCTCGCAGAATCAGAATGAGGATCCTGCTGCCGAAACGTGTGCGTGATGGTTTCTGGGTAATTTCAGTATTTATTGTTCGTTCCATCATGTGACTGAGATTCGTCTGCTTTAATGTGCTGTGAAATCATAAAGCAACAGTGTTAATTATCGTTTGGGCATTGCGCAGCGGTGAGGCTTGCTGTGTCGTTTTGGTAAGGCCCTATCGTTTTAAATCTGTCGGCTCTTTTTAAATGTCCTCTTATGATGTCACGGTGCACATAAGTGATGGCACGATGTCATTTTTGCTCTTTTGTCGGGGCGCCATGCTTTACCTTTTAATAGAGAGAACGGACAGTCGGAGCTTCTGTCTCATTATAAAGTCATTTCGGGTTCACCCGTCATCTGTCTCCCTTTTTTCACCCCGTCTCCACCTTTTCACTCCTCCCCTTCACTCTGCGGGAGCCCATTTGTCAAGGTCTGATGTAGACGTAGAACTTAATGCTGTGTGTGTGTGTGTGTGTGTGTGTTTGTGTGGAAACAGGGGGTCTGGGCACAGGTGTTCACTAGGAATGAAGCAAATAGGGACTGTTCATCTCCCGCGTTCTCTCCATCATCCCTCATGTTGAAAAAAATTGGGAAGATGACTGATCTCGCCCTTAAAGCTCAGAGTAGAATGTTTCACTCTTTCTGTGTGTGTGTGTGTGTGTGTGTTTTCTTTGTTGGCACTGACTCTGATGAGTTCATGAGGTGACGGTAACATTGACCAGTTCCTGCAGGTCCTTTGCGCTCCATTTCCCTGAGCAGATTCTGATGTGCTTCAGGGTCAGATGATGAACCATATTAAATATGACTATACACTGTGGGACTGTTACTAAAGCTGATGCTCGATTTACGATGAATTTCGATTCCTGTGTGACGGACGAATAAGCTGTGGTCAGTTATTTTTCCTCAGCTATGTAAAATGTAAAATAAATGTGTTGCGCTCTGGAGCTTTGAGTACGGGGATTTGTTCTCTATTGTACTTCTTCTTTGCTTGTTTTATTGATGGAATGGTGCTTAGGTGAAAACAGGAGAAATGTTCTGTGATTTTAATGCATCTTGTTGTGTAAAGATGCTACAAAAAACTCATTCTTACAGTTCAGTCTACAGTTTCCACACCTAGAACACTCAGTGTGTATTAGTTAGTGAAAGTGTGATTGTGTGATGACTTGCAGTACATCCAGTGTTATTGGTGCCAACAGTCACACTGTAGACGACTCGGGTATCATATTAGCTTCAGTGCAATACTAATAGGATTTAATTTCTTTATTTGTTACATTAAAGATTAACATCATCAAACTTTTTAATAAATATCGTAAATAGAAGTAGCTGCAAGTAAAGCCTGGTTTGGTTTCTATGGCTCTGGTTAGAAACGTATGATGGTCACCATCATATGGTCACGTATGATGGTACTTTGACGATGTTATACCTCATCGTGTGAGCGCCCCCGAGAGGTCGGCTGTTCGGAAGATCATGATCATGCCTAGTAATGTCTTTAAAAAAATGAATGTAATATTCAAAGGCGAACAGGTCAGCATTGGAAGCTCCCTCATTAATTTAATAAGGCAATCCCAGAATTCATAGCAGAACCACTCGTCCTCTCTCACAAAAGCAAGGGACAATTTGTGTTGTTATGACAGCAAAGTGATAGCACGTCACAAAAACTTTAGAAGTCTAAATATATAAAAACAAGCCCCAAATTTTCCTTTTAACAAAAAAATAAAGAAAAAAAAACATATTTACAAATAAATGCAGAAATTGCACTTTGTAAGGTGTAATTGTTTACATATATATATATATATATATATAAGCAGCGTTAGTTCAAGAGCCTAAACATAACACAAAA
>JAOTRQ010000010.1:2163939-2176528 GCA_028565875.1 Hoplisoma paleatum | reverse complement strand
TGAGGGTGTGCATTACCGCCACTTACTGGTATGGAGTGTCACGTCTTCCTTTGTGACGCCGTTCAAATTAAAAGTCCTAGAAGTCCGTACACAAAATGTAAAGATACTAACATTTCAATGGATAAAAGAATCTACTGCCTACATTGCAATATGTGCCGGTCTACTAAGATTCAGTTATATTTTCTTTTTGCTTTAAATGCACAAACAACTTTGGTCGCTTATTTTTGATGTGTATTTATGGATGTAGTTTCATTAGACCATAATTCTCATGCTAATTTTCATGAGAAAACATATTTTTGGGAGACCAGACAGACTCATCTGTAATTCCTTCTAATGGCAGACTGTGGTGTGTAAAATCTCATATCGCAGATCAGTCATATAGTCACATAAATGAACGTGTCTTTATTCTTAATTCAAACTTTTTACAACGGCTATTCACTCCTAGCATTTGTTTAATTCATTTGAGAACAAAACATTACATTTGGGGTGTGTAAAACCATAAAACATGGTTTCATTTCATACGTTATTAGAGTAAATTACGAATTTAATTCACATTTATCAATTGCCTTTATCCCAACCCTGATTGATTTCAGTAATCCATCTAATGCCTTGTGTAGCCAGTCTGATCGTCTGACTACTGTTGGTTTGAACTCATCGTGTCTGTTTTGTTTTAATCATAATGTTGTCAGACATGCAAACTTAACAAGATTAGACATTTTTATTTAATCACTATATTATAACTACACAAACCCCGATCTGTTCCTTCCACAAAGACACATTTTTGAATTTGACAACGTTCGTGTTGTTATGTTAAGTAGATGTCACACTTTCCTTTGTGTCATGGTAACTAATGATATATCTCTCTCTTTCTCATTCTCTCCCCTCTTATGCACACACACACACACACACACTTTTTTTCTCATGCAGTCTAAGCTGCAGTGCTCCAGCTCTCCCAATGGGCCTTATTACCAGTGACATTCAGCCCTATCTACCTCACTACTGTCTCATCTAAGAGAGAGAAAGAAGGAGACAGATACACATAAGTAGGCTGAGAGTTTTAGGCCAGTCTCATTTTTCTTCTGTGCTTGCTGATCCAGACCAAGAGCGATACACATTCCTTGTGGAAAACCATGCTAATAAGGCAGAAAGTACAGAGACTGTGTATGCTCTGCAGAAATGCCAGTTTCTTCAGCTTCGGTTTATTCACCTAAAATCTCCATGCATAGAAAATAAAGATAAAAAATTATTTACAAAACTCTTTATTAATGGTATAATGAATTATATGTTCACTATTTTCTTTCAAGTAATAACCTAATAAACAAATACCCTGCAGAGGACCATTTAGAGACCAGCTCACGGTATCCAATCAAACTGCAAAACAAAAAACTTTCTTAAGTTTTTACTTTGCAAGACAGATAAAACAGCTGAGTGTATAAAGAAGCAGCAACATATTAAGTACAAATAAACATCATGAACAAAACCAGTAGCACATCTAGAATATAGACTATAGACATAAGGTCTTAATAAACACCTAAAGTAAATATTAGAAATATATCATATCCATACATTTGTGGACTGTGGCAGGAAACCAAAATACCTAATCGCCCACACAGATATGGGGAGAACCTGCAAAAGAAAAGCCCTGGATTCCCTTATCTGGGAATCAATTATTGGACTTGCTGTGAGGTGACACTGTTAACCACTAAATATATCAAATAAATAATATTAACAAATTATACAAATCTTAACTTGTTAGATCAGACTAAACATGCTCACTAAATCAAACACATTAATGTTTTAAAATAAAATATATACAAGATTAAATTTGAGAAAATTACTTTTCTTAAAAGTTTCAACATTCAAAAAGTAAGTATTAAAAATAAAAAAATAAAAATAAGAAAAATAACTGGACCTGACTAAAGATAATGATGACTTGTTAATAATTAAAATTATTTTTTAAATAATTAAAATATATTTTAATTTCATTATGCTTCAACACAAAGTAAAATTTGAAATTAAACTATAATTATAAATAATAAAAAAATAAAATTATATAGATTTCAAGATTCTAAATAAATCCAGTCAGACTCCACACTAATACAAACCACTATTCTTCCTCATGACCAGTTCACATGACTCAAATGATTGATGGCTTCCATCTAATTACGTGTAATAATTGTGTCATTCACTTTTTAAATAATAGAACACATCTAGATTTTCAGTGTGGGTTAAATCTGCAGCACATGCTCAATTTAAATTAAATGAATTTATGAATTTAGATGCCAAATGTAACTAACATGATTAACTAACAGCAAACAAGCACGTATTTATATCCCTGATTGAATTAACATCCCAGCTCGGAGTATTGAGTGCTGCTAATTTGATATCCTAGCAACAACAAAGCTAAATGTCTGCATATGAATTATAGTTTAAAGGCAAAAGTATTTTTGAATTTTTATTGTTTCAACTACAACAATTGCTGCCACATTTCATAAAGACAAGTGCAAACAGTTTTAGTAAATTGCATTAAATTCTTGGATACAATTCTTGTGCTTAAAACATTATTAATGTATGAATTATAATTTGGTTATGAATTATAATTAAAAAATGTAATTATATTTATCAAAAATACTGTAACCTTGTTTTTTTAAATTAAATTTCTAGACTTTCTAGCTTCTACATGGGTGCAACAGGCCAAGCAAGATAAATGTCCTGCAATATCATTAGTTTCTTTGTTTGTTATTTTGATTGTAAGTAAAAAATAGTAGAAATTAACTAGTTTAATTAACTTGGTTTATAAGATTTGACCCCAAATCCATTAGGCTTTTATATACAATGAATTATTTTATTCTCATCAGACCCTCTGTAATCTGTCAAGAGCTGGTTTATTAAAAATAACCTTAATGTGGAATTGTGGCACAGTGGGTAGCACAGTCTGGGTTTGATTTTGTAATTTGCATATTATCTTTGTGTCAGTGTTCTCTCGGGTTTTAAGACATGCAGTTGGTCAGCGGGAGTTACTAATATAATATGTGTGATCATGTGAATGTGTTTGTGTGACGGGTTGTTTTCATTATTTGTACCAGTTGAATCAGACCCACTGTAACCATGACCAGGATGAAGCAAAGCAGACGAGAAATGAAATGAAAATAGCTTTATGATCTTAATGGGAAACATAATGGATTAGCAGGCAAGAAGGCCCTACATTTGCAGCCTGAGTCTTCATACAGTCCGAATATATGTTAGGTGAATTGCAGATAGAAAATTGCCTCTGATGGTGATTGACATGAATTTAGGAGATGAATCTCGTTTAAACATGACAATAAAATCAATATCAAACACACAAAACCATCAAGTAGTACTGATATTAGTTAATTTACTCCAATCATGACATCTGTCCCAACTAAAAAGTCCACTGAGCAGTTATATCAAGTGGGAGGAAAAAGCCTCATCGTAGAGACGATAACTCGAAGAAATTACTCATCACAAAGCGAGAGCGTTGAGTTTTTATAATCTTCATGAAGATAAGGAATGAGGAATGAGGACAAAATTGTCGTCAATGATAGCAGACTATATAGTGTTCCCGATTAGCAAACAAGGTGAACATCACAATGTTGTGACTTAAATGGTGTTTGTGTGCTGCATAGAGAAGTTATGAATTATTACTATAAAACATTATTAGGGTTAGGGTTACTATTGTTACTGTGCAATAAAATAATTCAGCACAACTTGACAAATGACCAACCTCGAGGTGCCGTTTAAGGATTTGATTCAATATATTGTTGAAACATTGGTAACAAATAGACTACAAGACCTTAAACACTCAAGTTGTGCTACTGCTTATTCCGTGGAATGGAAATAAATATCAAATCTCTCCTGGGGCAGGTAGCTTGAAAGTTAAGGTAACTGACTAATAATGAGAAGATTCTCACCGTATGGAAATTAATTTAGATTTTTTTGCCTTAAAACACAACAAAAACATTCAAATGATATATATTCAGGTGGCACAAATTGGGTGCATTACATTAGGTGTGTCAAATTGGGTGTGTCAACTCCCAAATCTGATTAAACATCCGAGACACGGTGGATAAACAATCGATTCTGGCTCGGATCGAACACCTAACCAGCCAATCATGTTACCTTTCAGTGATCACATGACATGTGCCTCATATCTTTCTTTTTCTATTATATCAAACACCATCTGACAATCTAAAGCAGAATAAAGACACCGATATTTTAAGGTTTTTTAGGTTTTAAGGTTTGAGTCCCGGCTCTACCACTGGTTGTCTGGACATCATTTAGCCAGGATGATTAATAAACACCTGTAACAGACATAATTGGCCTCCAGTTTGATGGGAAAAGGCCAGATTAAAAAGATATGGGTGGGGCTGTGTAAGAATCCTGGCTGCCCACGGTGCCTGTACAGAAGTGGAGGAGTGCAGTGGTTGTGCACACATCAGAGAACATGTTTCAATCAAGTAACCACATTCCTAAGCACCACGTAAAGTCTCCAGCAGCAAATTGGCTATGTGCAAATCTATATGCTAAATAAAATTACACATAAAGGGAAAGCAACAATTTTCAAGCCTTATATTGCAACATTATCAAGCATACGGACACTATTTCCATTTAGACACTGACACCCTAAAGGTATTTAAAGCCATTTAAACTTATTAATAAATAATAAAATATGTCCTGCCTTAAAGAGGCATTGATTCTTAGGCTTCCTGACCTAAAAACCCATAGCCAGGAGCATCCGCATGAAACTTGGGCTTTCTTAAAGGTTAATAATCTGCCCTAACCCTCACTCTCTCATCCCCCTGGACAAATTGTGTCCCATGGGCTGACTGAACGACCTTGGAACCATCTCGCCTTCTCGCCCTTACGACTTTACTGAAGTTCCAAACTGTGCACCTCCAGAGATTGAGCTCATTGCATTAATGTGACACAATTCTATCATATTTTAACCTTCGTCTTATGTTACAGGTCAAACTGACCAGGTTTAAGGTTTCAAAAACTTAAAAGTCCATATTGAACCATGATCTGTGAGCGCTAATGAAGAAAAATGCTCTAAATATTGATTGAAATGGTTAGTAATAGAGTTAATAATGAGATCATTATTGGGATTTTTTGGTTTCTGACCATTTGGGATAATTAATCATATTGTATTTACCCATTTCCAGTCGTTTCTGACTCTTGGGTCCCTCTGTGGAGCGCTGCCAATCCCCAGAGTTACTCAGCAATCATTTTTACGGAGTAGGTTGCCAGATCTTTCTAAAACCCCGTATCGCTACAGGGACCTTGTGAAACTACGGGACAATTTTTAGCCATTTCCGATCAACCTAGTGCACGTTTTTGGATTGTGGGAGGAAACCGAAGTACCCGGAGGAAACCCACGCGGTGTACGTGCAAACACAGAAAGGCCCCGGCCCGACCCGGGGATCGAACCCGGGACTTCTTGCTGTGAGGCGACAGTGCTGAACCACTTAGCCATTGTGCCACCATGAATTAATCATGACCCAGGTCAAATTGACCAGGAACATCATTGCTGTTCTTGAGAAATGAATATAACACACGGGTTAAGGAATAAAGCACAACAGAACACGTAGATTTATTAAAACTTAAACTTATGTTGGCATGGTGCAACAACAGTCCAAAAAGAAGAGGATATTAGAACCTGATAGTCTGGAATAAACAATTCTTATGTTTGTTCTCAGAATTAATGATGTGAGACATTAATCACCCAGGCTACACTATGATTTTATTTTTATTCTAGTGATTTTTGACATGTTATTGTCTCGTAATGAAAGGCTTGGCATTGCTATGACAAAAAAATCATGGACTTCTCGGTAGATGGGGTCTTGTATAATTCACTCTACAATGAATTGATTTTTTGCTCACTGACTGGTCACCGCTCGATGACCTGGTTCTGAAGCATCTTGGTGTTTACTCAGGGATCAAAACTGGGCTCTTGATCACTATGTGTAAACTGTTCAGCCCTTTCTTTTCAAGTGGTTTGCAGAGGGCTGAACAACTGAAATAACATCAACAAGCGAGATATCTGAATATCAGTTGGTGGTTTTGACAGTGAATGTTGTGCCAAACTACAGCCAATGAAAATGCAAGATATGAGTAAGGGGGGACCGTGGTGGAAGAGTTGTAAAGACATGGGAGGCTGGTGTAATATAGGATGTACAGTATATACAAAAGACAAAATACCACTGCGCTACATTGCAAAAAAATTCTTCAACTCCAACTAACTACAGAATAAACTATCCCTGCTAGTCTGGTTTCCACATTTACATCAAAATTTTCTTACATTTTTTATATATTTAACTTTTTGATTAAATGTTGTGCATCCGTACACAAACAACTTTGATAACTGGCTTATTTTCATCTTGCCCCCAGATGCTGAGCATCTCCGGAGATCAATGGAGCTGTGGGAGGGTCTGGACCCCAAACTTCTGCCAGATGATTGGAGGATGAGTCGAAAGGTTGAATTATATTTTAACATCTATTTTGAGATCTACGCTGTCACTCAATTACAAACCATGTACAGGGTGCCAGTCCACGACAGGGTTTCAGTTATTCTCTCATTAGATTCCCTCCTCCCAGTCAGTGGAGTACCAATTGGCATATATTCAATATTCTCCATATTTGTTCGTTGCACTCCTAAATGGTTCATGTTTTATTTCACAAGACTTATTAAATGTTATTAAGAAATTTTTTTGACATCATCACCTTCCATTGTGAGACATTTCTCTCAGCATCGTACCATTTCGCTTCCATCAGCAGAGTAATTGTTTTTGGTCGAGTGTGTCAGTCCTGTTGTATTGCTGCTTTCACATTATCATCACATGAAAATCTTCAGCACCTTGATGCTTCTGTGGCAGCCATAAAAATGGAAATCTTAAGCTCGCCCCGACATGCCCAGTCACTACTCATCCAGCCCGTGACGTTTCACCAGAAACATTCTGTCCCCACAATATCTGATCATCTATTTAGCCAAAAACATTCATGTAATGATCTGAACGTAAACTAGTGTACTTTGTCTGTCCCGATCATGTCTCCATGCTGTGGCGGTTCACATGCAGCTAAGAAGAAGAAAAGTGTTTTGTATGATAATGGGTCTGAATGGGACCCTGAATGCAGCTCAAAGTCTCACTAATTGGACATCAAACAGACTGTGTGTGGGAGAGATTAGTGTGTAGGGAGGAAGCCGTTGGCTTGAAGCAGCACCGAAACCATCAACGCTTACATTATTACACGGCTTTGTTCTACATCTGCACTTTTTTTTAAAAGAACATTGTCTCTGGAGAGATTTTCTTCTTAAGTCGGCTTTCACCAAAAAATCTCTGCAAGACTAAATCACATCGGATAATGACAGTTTTTGCTGGTGTATTAATGAAGATGAGCTTTTCAAAAGTTTACAAAACACTCCATCAAAGTTAGTCGATACTTTACAACAGAAGAAGTTACCGTGGCAAGAGAAAGTTGCTCATTAAAATTTTAACAGATTTTAAAGGATTTTAAAAGTCTGGTAGCTTCAAATTAAAAATACTTTTTTTTTACCACTGGGCTTTTACACACATAGAAATTGTTCTTCTGCATGCAACCCAATCTGTGTAGTGAAACGCACATTTACGCATGTTAGCGAACACACACCAGGGGGCAGCAGTGAGCACACACACGTGCCCAGTCACGGCACCCCGGGAGCAGTTAGAACTTTGGTGCCTTACTTAAGAGCACTTAGGGGCTTGTTGACACTCTGATTCAAACCGGCAACCTTTTAATCACAAGCCGTGTCTTCTAACCACCAGACCAGGGTTGTGTCAGGAAAGGCACCTGCTGTTAAAACTACGTCAGTCAATGATGACATTTACTTTTTCAGCATTTAGTAGACTTAAAAAGACAAGCGCGACTTATAATTCTACACAAGTTAGCATGCTCAGGGGTCCAACAGTTATAACTTGGTGGTTGTGACCTGTTGATTATAATCATATATTAGCTTATTGCATTAGCCATCACTGCCCTGATAAGGATCTGCTGTGGAACCTCCCTTAAAAAGAGAGAAAAAGGATTTAATTCATTTAGTTTTATTCATTCATTATGCATATTTAATTTTGAAATTAATACTTGAAAATGTTTTAAAGTTTTGTTCAATATGAGGCTTGACTAAGTAGGTAGGTGGCAGCTATGGCCTGGTGGTTAGAGAAGCAAGGCACATGACCACTGACTGCTCCATGAGCACCGTGCCAAGGGCTGTGTACTGTGCCAGACCCGTGTGCTCACTGCTGCCCTCTAGTGTGTGTCTCCTAGTGTGTGTAAATCGGTGTTTCACTGCATGAATCGGGTTCTAAGTGTAAAGGATATACAAACATAGGTTTATGCATGACTTTTGCTTTAAATTCAATCAGAGTTTCAATCAGAGTCTTTTGTTGTGTAAGTTTTATAGAAAGTTTTATCATGTTTTCTTTAACACGCCGACTGAAATCAGACAAAGATGAAGCTAAGCGACAGTGACAGGCGTCGCCATTGCATCAACCTGTACCGTCTGTAGCCATTTCCAGCATAATAGCTACAGTAGCAGCGGCAAGGTTAAACCAATTAAACCCAGCCTACGCTAACAAGGCTTTAAAGGCTTGTAAATCAGCACTCCGCGAGAGCGGGCGAGCGAGACGGAAGGACGGAGAGACAGAGCGATGCATGGATGGATAGAGCAGATTAGCAGCTGAGTGCAGGGAGTGGTGCAGGAATGTGGATGAGTAATAGATTCAGAATACTTCACTCGGGGCTCTTAGGGAAATAAAGACATTTAATTAATGTTGAGCTAACATTAAGCTAACGCCTAACAAGCCATTAGCTTGCGTTTGGAGTCTAAGTATCAATCAAATGCTGCACGCGATGCTGTGGCTAGCTATAGAATATAGAAATCTTGTTAGTCATATTTTCTGTTGTTGTGCTGTTTAGAACGACTCGATTTATTAAGAGAAGCTCTTTGTGCACAGTGGGATAGGACTTGTCTTTTGTGTTTGCTGTTTAAAGGATTGCAAACATGCTCAAATCAGCGGGGAGCACAAAGAGGACAGGATTAGAATAATTAAAACCAGGCTTATAAACACACCAGGCATTTATATACACGATTATTCAAACACAATCCTATACAGGGTTTGAAAAGAGTATGAAGGGAGTATAAAATACAATTTGAATTCTTATTAATATCCTATATACACTCGTAAAATTAAGTATGTAAAATGAAATGTAAATATCACTTTACCTCTTTTTATGTTTAACATATGGCTATAACCGCGGTGATGTATACTAACACAACAGCACTGAGATCGCAAGCTTTTGAATGCAAATCACTGCTGATGGCCAGCTACTGTAGGTGCAGACACAGTTATGTGGTTCTGGTTGATTAAAGATGATAGATAATGAATAGCAGTGCAAGACTCTCAGTTTGTGATACTCTTTGTACAAATGAAAAACAAAATGAAACGAATACGTTTATAGAACATTCTACTGACAACCGTGTGAGATGTCAGATGTGAGTTTGCTCAGAACATTATGAGAACTTTTACATAACGTTAGTGAGAGTTGTGGAAATGTTCCCAGACCAGAAGCTTGCCGGTTCAAGCCCTAATACCACCAATCTACCACTATTCAGCATCTGAACAAGTTCCTTAACCTGCTCAAAAATGTTGTTCTGTTGTAATCGTAACTTGCGTTGGATAAAGGCGTCTACCAAATGCTGAGAATGGAATGCAAATGTTGTGGATGATTTACTAAAATACAGACAAGTTACATATTCTTCAGATCCATAGAAAGAAATAGATCTGGAAACCGAATCTGTTATAAATAAGATGCCTTAGAGATCTAGTACAGCTAAGTTGTGCTTGCCTGGGGATCGAGAGACACTTTTAGATGTGTAAGAAATAAAGGCCAACAGCGTTCCCTATTGCTTAAAGCAGGTTGAGGTGCCTGCATCAGGGTGGGGAACTAAAATCTGTTTTGTCAGGGGGTGGTGGAGTAAAAATGATGGATGAAAAAATATATTTATTTATATAATCATTGTAGGCCAAATGCATGAGCTTTATGTTTGTTTGACTCTATGTAACCTCCCTTTCAAGCACAAAACAAATTGTAGTTCTTTCTCAAGAATAATTTCAAACTTCCCATAAAGCTAGCAATCTAACACCAGTAATGATGCTTCGTTTCAACCTCTCTCTCTCTTTTTATTTGAACCCTGCTCTCCAGCTCACGCTTCGTCTTTGTTGAATTCTATCTATTTTGTTTAGACAGAATGATAAAGTACCCTAGCATATGGTTTCTATTCTGAGAAATAGGCAGTCGTGCGGGGTGAGCACACACTCCCGCAAACTGATTTAAATGATTGACAGAGACACCTGGAGTGGAAAATTCTATATTAATAATAAAAAAAGCAGGTGTTGCGAAGAATTTAAAATAATGAGAAAATATTTAAAGCACCAGAATAGTAATTAGACTTCATTTGCATATAATCTTAATCAGTGTAGATTGTCTTTGGTGTCAGAACTGAAAAGTTTATTACTGGCTGGAGCGAGATGGAAACTTGATCAGAATTACAGAACCTTTTATTATATAATAATTCATATTAGATCAAGGTGTGATTCCCCATCTGAACTAAAGAACTATAATCCCATAATGATTTAAATTGTGGACACTTTCAGGCTGACCTGTCTAATGTAGTTGCTGGTCCAAACTGGTCTTTTCTTTTTTGGCTGGCTTAGTGGTTCTTAATGTCTCACTTGCAAAGAAGTCCCGGGTTTGATTCCTAGGTTATGCAATTCAGAGCCTTTAGTGGTGCCACACTACATTGTGTTAGAAATGTCACTACTGTATATAGTACAACACAACTTTTCTTATGTTAGCCGGTATGCTAGTGGGTGCTAGTGTCTCACCACATTTATTTGAAAAGTCTGAGGCTAACTGTGTTAGCTTAGTAAGTGTATTCAGGTAAGCGGTAGGCAGCACACAAGGTTTTCAGACCAACTCGGCACTAGGTCAATGCCCAGTTCCAGAGGTACTCAAGCCGTATGGCCAAGTCTAGCCTTCTGGGGATAAACTAAAATAATTAATTAATAAATAAGGTTGTTTTTTGCTGGAAGTTTGGATTCTTTCACAAGTGTAAGTTGATTTGGATAAAAGCATCAGTCAAATCTAAAACGGTGAAGAAATTATACAAACAAATCAAATGACAGTTCTAATTATTGCATGATATGATCCTCACTCGCAGCAATAATGATTTATTGAGAAATAAAAATGTTAAATTCTTGATTGCAAATTATTTACAGTCAAGCGCCAGTCTGTATGTGTTTATGTAATCAATTAACATCACTGCACATTCACCCAAGTGATGCTCTGCTCAGGATTAAATTGGATTTTTATTTTATGCTAAAAGCATCTGCTTATTGGCTTTTGGCTTTCTCTAGAGTAAAAGAAATACATGTTTAGTAGGGTTCATTACTTTGACCGGTCAATAACATTTCATTGCATTATGAGCGTGTTTTGTATCATTTTCCAGCCTCAAGATCCTGTGAGCGTTGATTAGATCTGAACATTTAAAGCGCTTTAGTAAAATCCAGTCCTGTCTTTGCCTTGGGCATTCACGTTATCCGTGTAGAAAAGTGATTCCATTTTAATGGCACAAGGTGTTTTGGATCATAAGCAGCATCTTCTTTGTTTTCACACTTTTCTTACTTCACTACTCCTCCCTTGAACTTTATCCTCAATGGCTTTTGCTTTACTTGATGGTACTAAAGCTCGAATGACCTTTAAATAACAACAAAAATATTTTTTAAATAATATGTGTGATTAAACATAGCAGTTGTATACTTGTAGAAGTGTGCAAATACAGAACATGGGTTCATTTATTCCCCCCAGAAGAGGCATTTTCATTTGTGTGTGTGTGTGTGTTTGCCAATATGCAAATGTAATACAAATTCATATATAAAATATAAGGCCATATTAAAGCTTTAAATATTAATGTATTTGTGTAGAGATATGAACGCTTGTGCATTTCTTACATAACATTATGATCACTTTCCTAAAACTGTGTTGGTCCACTTTTAGCATCCCTAAACACAACTAACTGTGTCTTTTTATAAAAACCAGCAATAACTCATCTGTTGGATCGGACCACATAACAGCAGTCTCTCTCCACATCGATAAATGAGCCTGGCGTACCCATGAACCCTTTTCTGGCTTACCACTGTTCCTTTCTTGGACCACGTTTGATAGATACTGATCACTGTACTGACTGGGTACACCCAGGGCTGCATGGTTCGAGATGCCTGAACCATTCGTCAAGCCATCACAATTTGGCTCTTGTCAAATGTGATAATATTTTTGTGATTGTCCATTTTCTAACCAGCTTTGATGTTAAAAATGTTTATTTGCTGCCTTATATATCAAACCCTCTATCATGTAGCCTAGTGGGTAGAGAACCTTTGGGCTGGGAACCCAAAGGTTGAGGGTTCAAATCCAGGCTCTGCTACACTCCACTACACTGTTGGGTCCTTGAGCAAGACCCTTAACCCTGTCTGCTCCA
>JAOTRQ010000010.1:2125666-2138853 GCA_028565875.1 Hoplisoma paleatum | reverse complement strand
ATGAATATGTACAGTATTTATTCAAATGTAATATGTATTTATAACAGGAATAAGCTCACCTTGGTTTTCTAACAACTGAGAAATTCTCAGACACAATATGCTTCAAAAAATTGAAGCAAAAAAAGAAAATCTGCCACAGAAACACAAATAACAACATTGCTTTTATCAACGACCTTTTATAGAATTCTATATATGTATTTGATTAACGTTAAAACTCACTTCCTCTCCTTTAGAGAGACGATCAGGCAGCATGTGACTGTAAAATAAAATAAAAAAGCATTTATAGCAAAAAGAGTCCAACAGAACAGGGCTTGAAAGCAGTATGATAAACAACATAATAGTATATAAGTCACCCGGGCCCCAAAACAGTAATTCAGAAATACTAGCAGCACTCCAAAAACTCAACTCTAAGTGCAGCTGAAAATTTAAAGGAGAACAAAAATCGATACACAGACTGACCATGGAGACTGATTTTAAGAGCATCTGATTCCTCTAAATGCCAGGCTAGACAAAGTTGACCATCAGCCCAATAATGGATTGTCTGCTCCATTGGCACTAATCGGCTCTTGTCAGGAGCGATTCATTGTTACACCAGAAACAATAGCATCACAGAAGAGCATTTTTCTATATACTGAGAACTACATTCAGGTGCAGATCCATTTTGACTACTGTGCTTTTACACACAGCAGAAGAAATCCCCCTCATTTAACCCAATCCGTGCAATAAAACACACATTTGCATACACTAGGGGGCAGCAGTGAGCATACATGCCGTCGTGGAACGGCATCATTCTGATCACAAACCCAGTTCTCTAACAAGGTTTTTATTGATTTCTATTGAAGGGCAGAAGTGGCCTGGTGGTGACAACTGCAGTGCCCTTGAGGTAGGCGCCAAATCTTGAACTGCTCCCCAAGCACCGTACCTAGGGCTGCCCATCGCACCAGGCAGGTGTGCTCACTACTGCCCCTTAGTGCGAGTAAATGTGTGTAAATAACGTGAAAAAGCTAACCTAAATTCTACAAAATCTAGCCCCCTTAGCAACAGCTGCCAATGACATCTGAAATATGTGTGTGAACAAACATTTTCACTTCAGGGTGCTGATTTTGCTTTACATTATGGTTCATTTTGAAAAGCGGTTCAAACTAGGTTTAAGGTCAAAGCTCTGTAATGTCAAATTTTTGTATTTATAGATTATAGAAATTATAGAGCCAGTAATCTTCCCAAGAATAATAAAGTGCATGAGGTAAGTTTGGGTGGCTTGTATTTTCAAACTCCAAGTGTAGTAATGCTTAGTAATAATTGCTTCAGGTGTACGTGTTGTTAGAAGCATAAAAAGCATGAGTAAAGGCTCTTACCCAAAAAGAAACCAGTCATAAGCAATAGTCAGGTACAAAATCTCAGCTGGCTCCAGACTTGCATGAACAGCACCATCCTACATGGAAATCACATGGCTAAGTAGTACATTGACATGCCAAAACAAAAGTCGGAAAATGTGTTTCAGATAACTAAGCATCTCTGAAAATCACTAAGGCGCTCTGTCTGCGATCAGTCAGTCAAACTCACCAAACGAATGACTGTATGCCATCATTTTAATCCTAGTGATGAGGTGAATGTGAAAATTATTGCACTGCAGTGAATCACATGAGCCCAAGCTAACTACACTCCACCATCTAAAGACAATGTAGATGGTACACACCTCTAAAATATGTTAAGTTTTATCTGACCAAGATAGAAGACAAAGATGGAGAGAAAGATGGATTCTATACCAAAATAGGCAGCCTAAACCAAGTTGAGCAAGTGCTCAGCACCTCTGGAAATTCCTTCAGGACTGAAAAAGCCTTCCAGATCGCTCCTCAAAACGTCGAATTAAAAAATGTACAAAGCAAAACGTGGCTACTTTAAATAACTTAAAATGTAAAAAAATTGTGGTTTAACCATTTTTTGTTTACTATATAATTTCAGATGTTTCATTTTTCATGTTTTCAGTGTAAATCTATGTTTTAAAAAATGGTCAAGAAAGGTAATTGAACGATAAGGTAATTGATGCTGTATCTTTTGACTCCTAAGTAAAACATTGTTTCTAGATGTAATGTTTACTGAGAAAGAACTTCAGTAAATTACTCAAAGATGATGTTACTAAAAACTAAATGCTAAAAAAGGAAATGAAAACAGACTACAGGACGTCCACTAATGAAGAAAAGCACAAACGAAACTGAGAGAAACAAAAATGTGATACTTACAGCCCACAGTGAGAGTCTAATAAGCGAGACAAAGAGAGGAGTTCTGTCCCATCCTGATATACAGTGCACAAGAAGACCGCTTTCATCTGTATAACACACACAAACACACCACACATTCCGTATCACACATGGTACGATCTTTTTTTTAAATTACATTAAATAATATTACATTGAGAGTCGAAACTGGATCTTTTGCCAATGACAGTTTAAGAAAAACATGACACAGTTCTGCTTCATATCCTCCAGTTTCACAGATAATACACAGAAATGTTTGAAGTAATCACACAGCAACCCTTTATTGTGTGTTACAATAGAGCCATTTACTGCAGTCAAACAAAAAATACCAACCAACAGTTGTCATTGTAACCTTTATTTTAACTGAGTAAAAGAACAAACCCAGTTCAGTAAAATCAATAAGCGACAGAATTTCCAAGTAAATCAATATTTACTAACATCATGAACAAAGACACAATGAAAGTAGAGAGGAAATGGTTAACACTATAAAACATGGTAAAATGGATGACTGTTATTGATGTGCCTGAAGATTAAATTACCGTTACAAACTGGTGTGATAAAGTCGCTGTACAAAGTCGAATAAAGGTGCCGTTATGAAGTGACATTACTGTTAAAAATATGAGGGCGCAAAAACTGTGTTAAACCAAGAAGACACCAGGGTGAAGAAGATAAAGAATGAAGTAAAAATACCATCACTGTTAATGATGTGAAGTAGCAGCTTCAGGTAATTTTGGGTCTGTTGCACCAGGTCCCATGACTGATAAAAACAAAACAAAAGTGGATTGACAATAATTTCTTTAATTTGCACAGTTTTGATAAAATAAAAATAACGAGACATTTTCAACATCACATCATGCATCAGACATGTTTATATTGTGAAATTTCAGTTAAGCTTTAGTGGAATATAATAATCCCTAATGTAATTATACATCATACCACATAATTCTACGTCTTAGAGCTCATGACTTTATGTCATCCTTTATGAATACAAGTCCTTTTATTTCATTGCAAGTACATAGAACAACATCTACCGACCAGTTCAGGATAAAAACTCAAAACTTCACCTTGTGCTGAGAGAGGATTTGACAAGCCAGGCAGATATAAGACCAGAATCCTATTCATAAAGCCTGTCACAAGCAATAATAATTGCCTTCACTGTCCGTTGTATAGCAGCAAGAGTTTCAATTATGAGGAGATGACTTTTACTTTTTATGTTTCAGAAACCTGTGGTGTCCCAGCAGGCTTGTCACTCTAGTAGCAAAAGAATTGCCGAGAAGGGGTGACAACCAATCAGATTTAAAATGTAGCCCATCCTACCATGCCAGGATTACTGTAACTTGTTTAGAAAGGTTTTAAATATAACACACACACACACACACACACATATATATATTCAAGGATCAATGTAAGTGATCGTTGAGTCTCAGCGGATGGGGTAAGGATGTCTCACTGTGGTGCTGGGTCTGACTCCCAGTCAGAAAGTCTTACATTTAAGTAAGCTGCTGCTCTCAGGTATCTCTGACAAATATAGGGTGTATCATAGTTAGCCTTATTAAAATGTGTTTCATTACAATAAATTACAGCGACAGTTTAGAGTTGTGTGTAGAGCTTTGGGCTTTCAATCAATCGAATGTAGGTTCCAATCAAGGATTTGTTACACCGCCGCTGTAAGGTATTTGAGCAAGACCGATTCTATTCGATTAGATTCCACGTTTATATTATACTACACTAAATTTGTTAGCAAAGCTTGCTGGAGAAAGAGCCAAATCCACAATTGAAGATATTTTAACACTTCTGAGCCATCAAAACTACTTGTGGTTTTAAATTATTCCAGCAGATGGCACCAACAGATATGTTGTGTTGTAAGCAATCGACGATGTGTTTATAAAGGGGTAATAAATGTGTGTTTACCTGATATGCACTCCAGTTAATGTTCATGTTCTTGGTAAAGCACGCTGGGATTGTCAAAGGAGCATCCACAAAGTCCTGAAGACAAGATTTCAAACAAACTGCTGCAGATAAAATACTTGTGTACTAATAATTAATGTTATAACTCATTACAAATGCAAGAATTGAATCCACAGATCTGCACGTACATCATATTTAATATCTTGTAGTATTGCCAACAATTCTGTGTGGTTTGTTTAAGCCACTATGATAACGATGACCAAACTATACCTGATTCCAGTTGAAGACTAGTCCTTCTGCTGTGTAGTCTCGATCTTTATAGTCTTTAAAGAACTCACACCCTGTAAATAAACAAAGCATTAATTCTGTGCTATTCTTCGCAACATGGGCTCATATCATATACTTCACAAATCATTCAACAAAATACTCAAATGAGTATGAATACATGTTAATTTAGATCAGTAAGATTGTACCTGGGTAAGGCACAGAGAGCAAAGTGAAATCTGCATAGCGTTGGGCTTTGTCCACTTTCTCAGAAGAAGTGACGCTGGGAGCCAGAAAAGAACAAGAATAAAGACAGGACTGATAATATAGTAGATATATGAATACATCCTGTAGGTAAAAAAGACTCTCCGTGCAGACATGCTACAGTAAAACATTGACATAAGAGTTGAATTTGTTCTGTGACCAAACGTATAAATTAATTTGCTCGTGAATCAAATCGAATTTACACATTAAAGTGAATTTAAACGATATTAATCTGTTCCAGCCAACCTAAAACTACACTGATGTTACTATTTTAATTTTTAAAAATTTTTTTATAAATAAGAATGTATCGTATAACAAATAATACATAATAAATAGATTTTTATTTACCTTGAAGCTCAAACAAAGATGCTAGCAGAGACTTTCAATTCAAGCTCCATCACTCAACTTACTCGCTACACACTCAATGCTACAATACACACTATGCTACACTTTATTACTAAACATAAATACTACTTTTTAAAATTGTATTGCTTCACATCTTATTCTTCTACACTGATTTCACTGCACAGCATGATAAGCACTTAAACTGAAAGCTTACGGTGGCTTGCTCGTTCACATCACAAAGCAAAAACAACAATCAACAGCTCCTATCTCAGGAAACTCGTAAGTTGATGCACTTGTAAGTCAAGGTCTCACTGTATTTGTTTTCTGGATGCTGGAATTGTTTGACTAATAAAAAAAAGTCGCCCAAAGGCCACCCAAATGTTCTTAAAATACGTACTTCAAACCAAACTTGACCTTCTTATTTTCCACCATGAGATCACAGATGTAGCGCACGGACAGATACTTCAGTAGCTTGATGTCTGAACCCCTCACCTTATCAAACAGCTGAGAATCTCCGTTTCTACACCGAAACATAAAGCACAACAGCAGATAATCACCCACATCAATAAACATCCACAGCAATAATTTAATGTTGAAGTAGCACACCAGTAAATCAGCCAGCCCATGACTAAAATTGGGGATACGAATTCAAGTGGTGCTACCAGCTGGCAATTCACCCATTCAACCATTGATAAACAGGTTTGAACCAAGAAGGGTTCATGGCACTTCATGTACAAAATGTGCCGAATTATACGAGCGGTCAAGATATGGCAACCCCAGAATGTGCAAGGAAAAAATGATTGAAATAAATCGGTACTGAACAGCAGGAAACAACTGATCAAAATAAACCTGAGTCACAGTGGAAGTCATTCAGTCAAGTGTTTAAACGGTCATCCAAAATATTCCACTCAACACCAATAACCATAACAATAATGCTATACAGAACATATTATACATGAATACAGTTTACATTTACTGTATCTTTTACATTTGATAATATAATATGTTTATTTAAAAGATTTATACCGGACTACAGCATCATCATCTAGTACTTCTTCTGATTCTGCCCATGTGTCATCAGAACCCCCTAAAAGGAAACACAAAACAAAGAGATGAAAGCTCCACGTCATCATAAACCTTGTGACTAGTTTCACTTCTCTGTTCCAGAGCTCTCGTCCCACAATGTGATCACATGGTTTCCTTTTGCTCTTTAATATTATGAATTAATCAGTACAATCTATAACTGATGAATGATGTTTCAACTGCACCAGTTTCCATGCCCTTTCTGTTGGTGCCCTCCAATTTACCCTGGCTGGAAACCTTTTTTTTGTTCTTATGGTGTAATTGACAAATCTACTTTCTCTTTCTAAGAATAACCTTTATACACTGAAGTAGATTATATTAGATAAAAAAATTAATTCAACTAAGCTAATAATTTCTCATCCTTTTTACACTGGATGCACCTCTGTATTCATCTGGACTTGGGATCAACAATACAGCTTTGGTTTATTCGTCCTAGTGTCTAGGGACATGCAATAATGTATAATAATGTAAAATATTCAACTGACATGGAGACATGGAGAGAACATGCAAACTCCACACAGAAAGTGCCACCATATAACTGACCATATTTCAAACCGATAAATGACATTACTACAAAAAAACAACATTACTACAACCAAGATCTAATACTCAGAGTGTGCTATGCTGGATCATATAAAGTCATATTTCATATTATTTCATCATATTATTTTCACACATCAAAACTTATCCCAGCTATTTTTGGAAATTAGGAGAAAGTGTTTTATCATCTAACCACAACCTCGTCATCTGTCTGTGAGGGCAACCAAGTTGTTTCAGTAGAGCTTGGAGCATAACGTTCTTTCTTATTGGCAGCTTCCATGACGATTAAAAGCATGTTTGTCCTAATAACAGCTTTTCTATATTTTTGATCATATCCACCATTCAAACCCAAACCTATTCCTTTGACAATGATCATGTACAGTAAGATCAAGTGCAGCAATAAATCGTAAAGTACTGAGTAGGTGGACCAGTACCAGAGAAGATGTAGTTGTAACCGGTGCGTCCGTACAGTTCTCCCCAACCTGCCAGTGTAGACGATCGACACACATGCTACAAAAAAGCACAGAACAAATATTACCAAACAAGTACCAATTTGATGACTTGAAAGAAAGAACCACCCAGCAAAAATGGAAATGTTTCTCAACAGACTTTCTACAGTAACTGTTTCCAGGCCAACTGTTTTGATCAAATACACTCGATCATGTAATAAGACGGCTACAACAAACACACACAAATTAACAGTTCAGAGCTTGTGGACTCTTTCCTTGGATCCTAACAATAAAAACACAATTCAAAAGAAAACAGAAATTATTAACATGTTTTAAAATCATCTGTTCTGATGTGAAAATAATTTTCATACATTTTAATGAATATTATGTATTATTAGCAAGTAACTGTGTAGTTCGTTGGTACGTCTATATTTTCATTATCATAGATTGTAATGAATATAGTTCATTATAAGTGAGTACCTGTGTAGTTAAAAGTTTGGTAATATTTGTCGTGCTTTGTTGAAGCATGTGTGTCGATCATCTATGTAATGATTGGCTCAGACATCATTTAGCTGACAACGAGATAAGGGGGGTCCTAGATATACATTTATGTTCCTATTAATGTAAACAAGAGGAACAAATTGTTACATCAGTATGTTAGCAAGTATTTCTTTATTACGCTTTTAACGGCGTGTTTTACCATCATAAAATCACACAAGTTTAGTCGATATAGAAGTTACATCGAACATACTCATAGACAATTTGGTATCTTCAATTTGCCTAGAAACCAGAACACCTGAAGTACAGTCACGCAAACACTGAACATGCAAACGGCAAACAGAAAGCCACTGGGTCTGCCAAAGAATCAAACCCAGAACTTCTTGCTGTGAGGTGACAGGGCAAACCACTAAGCCAGTGTGGGGTAAAATGTACTTATGATTAGTCCTAACGAGCTTGTGTTATTGATCCCCTTGGGGAAATTAACTTGTTATGGCAGTAAGAATAAAACCGTAACTAAAAGAAAGTCAACATACAGTAATATATACATTAAAGTGATAAAATATTGCAACAGATTGCACTGTATTGCAGTTTTCAATAAAAAGTACATTGAGTTTAATGAGAGACATATCTCATGATGTTATAAGTCCGAATGGCTACAGGAATGAGAGCCCTGCGGTAACATTCATTCTCACACACTGAGTGGAGGAGTCTTGTGCTGAAGAAGCTCATTAGGACAAATGTTACCAATGCATAGAAAAGCTTCGGTTCCATTGCAAGATAAACAATGATACACATGTTCAGCTACACAAAGTGTATTATTGGTCATATAAATGAGGCAAGAAGATCATTGACTGGCCAAACAGAGTTATCACCAGAGTACGATGAAACAAGCAGCTTATCTACAGTTAAAAAAAACTCCAGGGTTAAATAATATAACCATAGCAATGACTATAAACATGCAAAGCATTTAAAACATATATACTAATTATATTTAAGAAACGTTGTTATTTAGATCGGGGGACACTAAAATGTTTCATAATTTTATAACTCAAAAAGACAACAAAAGCTGTGACGTTACCTTAGTACCATTATTTCACATTAATTGAAATCTGAAATCTTTATTACAACATTTTTATACACTATACAGATATTCATGACAACATACGTTTGAACAGGTCAGTTCTGCTTTTCTTTTCATGAATAATGGGACAGAAATTGCGCTGCTGAGCGCCAAATATATATAATAAGACCCGACTAGTGCAGAGTATTTAGTTGTAACGGTTGGTGATTGTGGATTTAAGTGTCTGTTTAATTATTTATTTATTCAACATTTAAACATTTTTAACTACAAGGCATTTAGCTAAATGGCATAAATGTACATGAATGAATGGTACATCTCATTGGAAGAGTCAGATACCTTGCCGTTGTAGAGGATAACTGGACAGACAAATCTCCCTCTGCAACGGGCCATTTTACTGCGGTTTACAAGATCCTGCAGCCGATTGATCTGCACGGTACTCTCAAAACTAAACAGAGAACAAGAATAAGTTCACACATTGCTCATCACAAATATTAATACAATAGCAGTCAAAATTAATGAATATGAAAACCTGCATTAGATGTGTTTAAACTAAGTTTAAATTACTGAGAAGGACGACTTGACTACCTGGGTTGACTTGACACAAAACAGCATCATTGCCTCAGTGCTGTCGTTTTCCTTTTATAATTCGGCGCACCGTGAAGTAATTCACCACATTAACATAAATGGCAACAAGGAAGAAACTGTGTTGATTTAGCTGATCGATATTGGACAATGTATACTTTTAAACGCTTGGAAGGGAAATGTTTTCATCAGCATGTCTATGCTCAAAGTTAAAGAACCTTGAGTAATTTTTTTCTGTTTGTCAAACCACTTGAATGAACACCAAAGCAAAACAGGACAAGGACGAAAGCTGCTGATAATGGCTGTTTGAAGTCTGTGTACACACTAGTTACATATTAATAGCGAGATCCTGAGGCAGTAGTTGTGTTACCTTTCCTTATTGGGCTCAGTGCATTCATATTCCAGGTAGACGATGTGACGTGGATAATGGCCACACACTTCTCCACTGTTGTTCTGGATTACACTGTACTTGTAGTCACGACCAAACAGTTCCAGGCAACACTTCTCTATTCTCTCCACCTGAAGCAATGTGAGGCATGTAAAATAGCACACATGGCAGCATCACTTCTCTATTCAAAATTTAAATACAAATACATGAGAGCAAGGAAGTGCATTTCAATAGAACGAAAGGTGTTTGATCAGTTCTAACTCTAATAACTTTAAAGTTGAACTAGTAATAGTTATAGTGATGTTAAAACGTAAGTTAATCATAACTTATAACTAAAATAGAATTAGAAGACCATGCCAATTTTTTAGACTTGGTTCACTAGTTAAATATATTGTATTTCAATTACATCTACTGCTATTAGAATTCAGAATACTCCTCATTTAAACCGTTTGTGAAGTGACAAACATTTACATACACTAGTAAACACACACTTGGCCGGTGCGGTGAGCAGTCCCAGCCAGTTAGTGATTCGTTGCCTTGTTTAAGTGCATTTCAGTCCACCTTGACCTCTTGACTCACAGAATCAAACCGGCAACCTTCTGATCACAATCCCAGCTGCCTCCATTACACTAAATTGTTATTATACTAATTATTGACATTCAAACATTATACTTATTATTATACTAAATTGCTGTTACTTCTAAGAAAAGTTCATCCTTTGCATTTAACCAAACCGTGCAGTGAAACACACATTTTCACACATTAGGGGGCAGCAGTGAGCACACATGACCAGAGCGGTCACAGCACCCGGGAAGCACTTAAATGGCTAGTGTGACTCGTTCATGGGCATTTCAAGTGGGCATCTGTCGACTCACGGAATCGAACCAACAACCTTCCGACTTGGTTGTATAAACAGTAACACAACCTGTTACTGTGTGTGTATATGTACAGCTATACAACTGTCACTGAATATTGTATAACACACAATAATACACACAGATTGTAATTAGTTTGTTTACCTAGATTGTACAAGAGAGACACCTTGTTTACTCACAAACTCGGCCAATAAACCTGATTGTTGTTTACTCTTATGTTGATCACGTGATTCTTACTGGCCCCAGCAAAACAGTGGTGACTGATAGGATCAAGTGAGTGAGTAGGTGATCTAAATGGCTTCTTACCCGTGGTGTAACCTCTCTGGCTCTGTACTGCGTCTTCGAAAACAGCTCGATGAGATCCGCGATCTCGTCGCTTTTGCGCGCACTGGATCCCGAAGCGCTCAGACTCTCCATGATCGCGCCACCACGACCAGCCTGGTGCTCGATGCGAACTCGGCCTCCTTCAAACAGCGCCGCTCCGTGAGCCCGAGAGCCACCGCCAGGCCATGCCTTACCGGCCAGCTTCTTCCTCACCGCCCGCTTCAGGGGGCCGGAGCCGGGGAACTCACGCCGTGAGTTCAGGGTACCGCTGATCTGAACCTGCTCTGCGCTACGGGTGCGTTAACTAGCCCTATAAAAGCCAGTTAACCTGCGTTTCTCACCGGTTCTTAGTAAAACACCAAACCGTAATGCTAACAGCTGAAGAGTTAATATTGTACACGAGCGAAAATATTTAAACTAACAAGTGTCTACATGCACAGGAAAAAAGAACAACTTTACCAAAACACCGGGGTTCTCTCCCACTATACGCTTTCATAGTTTCTAAACCGGAACGTACACAAATCCAGCAGTCACAGCGAACGCACACCCAGAAATCCCGCATTGAGAAGCACACTTCCTTTAGGAAATCCTCAGGACTCCCTCGGCCTACAAACACTGCTCAATGTCACGTCTTCATTTTACAAGGAAAATATAACGAATAAAGTCCATTCAGGCCATGTTACGGTGGTTTTGTCGTCCTTATGGAGAAAATGTCGATTATTAAAGTAATACTGCGCTCTCCATTAAAACAAGCGACCACAGCCGTGAGCTAGAAAGGCAGCGAGTAGTAAACAGGAAACTGAAGCCACCACGTGATCAGAGCTTCAATGTACTGACGTCAAGATGTCACTGAAGTCCCACTGTGACGTATTATCCGAAGTATAATGACGCTGACTGTGACTGACTTGAGGAGAACATTCTGCTATTTATCCTACAAACTCAAAATATAAACTCCAGTAAACTCCATTGTGTTAAGCTTTTTCCATTAAAAATGTCGAGGCAGTGCAAAACACCAGTGACTGATAGAATCAAGTGTGTCAGTACATGATCTAAATAGGTTCCTTCCTGTTCTGTAACCTCTTTCTTTCTAATACGTCTTTGAAAACAGCTTGATCTGTTTTCGCTTCCTGGAGTTCGAACCGGCACTGCGAAATCTGTGGAATCAACATCTCCAATTAATCTGGTGGAATGTTTTTGGACTGTAAAAGAAAATAGGTTCTTTCACGGTGGCTGAGTGGTTAGCACTGTCGTCTCACAGCAAGAAGTCCCGGGTTCGATCCCCGGGTCGGGCTGGGCCTTTCTGTGCGGAGTTTGCATAGGTTTCCTCCGGGTACTCCGGTTTCCTCCCACAGTCCTAAAACATGCACTAGGTTGACCAGTAGTCATACACAAGATCCCTGTAGAGATACAGGGTTGGTTTACAAGATCGTAAACCGTAAAATGTAATTGACGAGATACTCTGGGGATCGGTAACGGTCCACAGAGTAACCCAGGGTAAAATAGATAGAAAAGTAAAGAGGTGTACACTAGATAGAAAGAACCTGGAGACTGAAGCCCGAACATTTTGTTCGATTAAGGCTTTGCCACACAGATCCACACAGTTACTAACATCTGTCACTTGTTTTTTGTCCTGAAAATGCAGTGAAGTTAAAGTTTATATGGATCTAGGTGTTCCCTAACAATATCCAATCTATTAAGGTTGCAAAATGTACAGATACACTTCCACTGAGTTCTAAACAACTTGTCTTTTACTTTTTTGCAGAGACCATTCTAAAAATAAAAAATCACATAATAAGTAAGAAGTAACATTTGTTTATTCAAATTGTGTTGATTGCCATCATTTAGTTAAACCTCTACCATCTTCACACTTTTGTAAATAGGCTCTGATACTAGACCTACATTAGAAACTAATCAAAACAGATCATTTACATTTTTACATGTTTACTCTCTATCATGAAATCGTTTTAGTATTGCTCTAAAAGCAACTGCAATTCACCACAGAACGTTTATTTGGCTACCTTGACAAAGGTAAATAGTCCAGTAAAATCAATAGGCAATTATAGTCCTGCTTAAAAGACTTATAGGCTCTCTGGTTGATCACCCAAACCACTACCCATTTGGAATCATCAAACGATACTCTTATAATAAGTTATTTGTATAAATGTGCTGCCGTTTTGATCTAACAGCTGACTGCAATGACAATAAGACATGGATGTCATTCATATTAATCAATGTCTCAAATGTTGGGTGGTCTCTCTATCACACACACACACACACACACACACACACACACACACACACACACACACACACACACACACACACACA
>JAOTRQ010000010.1:2101872-2115373 GCA_028565875.1 Hoplisoma paleatum | reverse complement strand
TGTCACGTCTTCCTTTGTGACGCCGTTCAAATTAAAAGTCCCAGAAGTCCTTTGATGAAACGCAGCTTTTTTTTCTTCCTGCGACTAATCGACCAATGGAATTTGGCCGACTAGTCATTTTTTCGGTCGACCAACGAATAATCGATTAATTGCGGCCAGCCCTAATAAAAAGTAAATATTAATTAGGTAAACAATAATAACAAGCACAGTTACACAGGTGTTTTACATCTGTGATACATTTCGCGGCAACTTTGAATGCTTAAAAGGGCCGAAGAGAAGGTGCCCAGACTGCACATGGACGAAAAGCATCAGCTCAAAACACGCAGAAATAATATTGAATAAGAGTTCAATTTATACAATATATGGACAAGTTGGTAAACTGTTCACCATTTTTGTTTGTGCTTACACTTAATCTTGTTTGAAAGCAACCAGTGGCAGTATATATTAACTCTAAAGTCCCGATACACACACTTGTCTGTCATACTTTTACACATTGGCAAATCACTCATTATATGGGCACTGATTAAGCTTCTTGTGTCTGTTGCTTATGAATGGCAATTCGTTACTTGAAATCGTCTGCTTACTCTATATATAATTTCCACAAAGGAAAGTTAGATTTTGTTTGTTTTTTTGTTTAGAAAATCTGTTGATTTGAGTGCCCTCTGTATATATGCTAGCTCGTTTGCCCTTTACAAGTGCTAAGTCAATGATGGTTAAAAACATACCAGAGAACTCCACAGTGATTTGAATGCTGAAGGTTAACACGGTAAAGGGAAAGAGTGCAGAAAACAAGCGGATGAGAAATGCAGTGTGTTCGAAGAAACCTCCGGCCGTACACATTTTACTCCTGAAAAATGCAAATGCGTCCAGATGTCAGGTCAGAGAACACGTCCAGTTGAGCCTCGACACATTACTGGCAGCCCTGCAGGCCATGTATGTGTGTACTCTCTTGCCTCTAAAGAAGATAACAAAAGGAGAAACCTCTACAGCTTAATTACTAGATGGCAAATACATTTAGAGCTAAAACCAGACAACAGACTGCATGAAAAATGCATGCGTAACAGCTTTTGCCGGTACACACAGAAGCAGAAACATATCCAGCTGTTTATAAACTTGTTTAGGATTTTCGTGCACCAGTTCAGGACGCGTTCATGTACACACATTTTAAATAATGCACTATAAATATACAGGGGGAAAGTTCTTTTGTTTTGTCTTGGAAGAACCGCTATTGCTGACACATATAAAAGCTAACCAGTAAATATTATCATGATCATTAGGGTTTTTTTTCATGCGCACTTTTTGTAATGAAAGTTTAGCAAGCTTGTTCAATGTGTACATTGTACACGTGTACACGTATGATTAATAGCATTGTTTCCTCCTCAGCAGCCACTTCGTCTAACTTCTTCACTCCGAATGGACGGTGTAAGACCGATCAACTAAACTTTTTTATTATTTTTATGTATCTAGATCCGTGCATGCAGTCCTAGCATGCAGCTTGAACCTGCTTTATCTAGACAAACATTTTTGATCTGAATGTAATGTTTTTTTTATTGCTGAGTGTGACGAGAGGTCTGATTTTCCCTTGACTATGCATCTCCCTATTCCTACATTTTCCCTCTATTTAGAAATGGACAATGCATTTTTGTTATGTCTGTGTGATATAATTTCCCACTGACCACTCATATGCTGTCATAAGCCACACCGGCCCTTCGTGGATCTGGTTTGACACCCCTGCTTTAGTATCATTCGGAATTTGCTTTCAGCTCAGGAACATTTTTGTGCCGACTCCATAGCTACAGTTGAGCTCAAACATTGATAGACTCTTGTTGGTTTTTTCCATGTATTTTATGTGTATAATATGAACCAATTGGAACTAATGAATTAATGGGTTTAAAAGAGATAAAGACAGTATGGCTGTGTTGTGGAACGTAGTGAGCTATCTTGCTGCCTCGTTGTCGAAGTCAAACGACAGAATTCTATTAAGCCCTCACTTTATAATGCAGTTTATTCACGCAATCACATTTCGCAGGTAGCATTATGCTATTTATCTCAAATAAACTTAAATAAAGCTCTTAAACTTCGTGGAGGGTTCAACATTTTCAACATTAACAAAAGTGTTTTAACTTTAGATTAGATAGTTTTAAGGTAGTCCATTGCCTTACTGAAAGAATGAGCACCCGTTATATGATTTACTAGGCAAGATAATATGGCATCTGGAAATCCGAACAATTGACCTCTCGAGAGTGAAAACTCACATGATTACATAAAATACCTTTATAGGTCCGTAGTTTCAGAAAAAAGGCCTATAAATTAATATTTTTAGTCTGCAAAGTCTTTGTTAGCGATGACGGCTTCGAGACATATTAAGTATGAAATGTTGAACTTGCAGTGTACTTCATTTTTTGGTCTGTTCTCAAATGTCTTTGCTTTAAAGTTTCACTAATCAATCGTTTATTTTAGATTTTTAATTCACAGAATGAGTAAAACGATGCAAGATGCATCTCCAAATGTAGCATCATGTTCTGCTTTGGCTTTATGTTTAGGATTGGTTTGTTGTTGTTGAAAGCATCCGTTTTCTCAGCAGATTAATCACAGTCCAATATTATGATACTTCCACCCAGGTTAATTACTGTGGCTACGGTGGCTAACCCTTCCTTCTACCCATAAGTCCAGATTAATTACTGTTTCAAATCCATTCTTTTGTCTGAGTACTTGTGTGGAACCATGAAATGTATTTTTGTGATTTCTTTACGGTCTGAGGCCCAGGGTAAAGTTAAATATCCATTCTTCCTGAAGATTCTTCCTTTTAGATTGATGTTGTTATTCAAATTCTGTGAAGACACTGGTCATACTGAAAGCCACTGTAACATGATTTTAATATGTTCATGGGGACATATTATGTCTCTTTTTAAAAAAGTTAGAATAGGTCATAAGGTGTGACGACCAGAGGGGGTGTGACCCAAGGCAGCAAGTCGGGTGTGAGGAACCCCATTCCTAACAGTAAATAGATGTGATGTAATAAAGGGCTCTTAATATAAGTTTTTAGTGTGTCAGTCATCTTTTATAATTATTATATTGCTCTTACAAGCACTTCTTGAAACAATAATGAAATAAACTGAAAAGAAAATGGCAAATTGGCATCAATAAAATGGTTTGGGGCAGTCAATCTACCATGCTTAATAGGATTTTGTAATTGAGACCTTTAGATGATTAGAACCCAGCTCTTAATGGTCGCCCGCATAGCAGAGAAGCCAGACTTGGGCACCTGGCCTAAATTATCCATAAACACTTAGAGCAGGGAGGGACCAGGTGGTATCACTGTTCTCCACCATATGTTTCTCTTTCTTTTACATTTTTTTTAAATAAGGGAATGCACAAGCCGTGGCCCATCTGTTGGTACCGTGGCTCGGTCAGGCCCAGTAGAACATCTAGCCATGTGGAGTTACAGGAGTCATAATCATTTAAATAATGGCAGATTATTTGCTGATGTAATCTCTCTTCGTGTCACTGCAGTTCTTTCTTGCTCTCATTGCCCTCTTAGATTGATTTTTGTGTGAGTAATCTGGTTTTCATTAAATTGGTCAGTGCCTCTCAGTGGGTCAGCTGAAAATGCTACTGCTATTATTAAACCAGCAGGCCAGACCGACAGGAAAGCACTGTCAGGCTTCAGTTCAGTAAATTAGGTTTGTGGGTTGGTGAGACACATCAAATAATGAGACACATGACTTAGAATGACAGTTTGATTACACATAAGTTATACTCAAGACCAGAATGCAGTCTATTTTTGTAGAACAATATTAGTCAGGCAGATCACCACTTCCCTTTGCTTTGTTTATTTCATGTAGATGCCCACGTCAGCCAGCAGGTGACGTGGGTTATTAAGGGTCCATTAACATAAACAGTTTGATTTCATTCTTTCTTTTGTTATGTTCACTATATGGAAATACTATAAAACCTGATTTCAATGGAGTATAAAGCTTATTTGTGGTGGTAGGTCTATATTGTTGTATTAGTTTGGTTTTGTCATGTTCTTTAGATATTTCCACCTTCTTTCTAACAGTAAGAACAGAAAGTTTGATTTTTTTTTACCAGAGCTTTCAGATGGACAATGAGATCCTAAAGATTTACCTCTCTCAATCATTTGATGTCCTGCCAAAACAAACATTAGGCTAGAGATTTTTCTAAAAGAGGTTTTTGATGATCTATCAAACTATAATATAAGGGAGCACTGCAGTAAAAATGGTAGTAATAATAAGCAAAAGCAAGTTTTTCTGGATGTTCTAACATTCTGGCAGGATATATTAGAATCTTTTAGAACTAAGTGACTGTGCAAAAACAGTCTTTAAAAATGACTGCAGCAGAAACATCCCTTATACATTATTAAAAATCTTAAAGCATGCCGCATAGTACAAGTTCATATTAGATAGTTTGTCAAAAAAGAAAAAGGTTTTGACTAAACCATTAACATCTGATCAGTATGTGTCCCATTCAGTACATTTAGTAGAGCGGAGTGGAGGAATTGAATAAACACACCTAATTCCTTAAAATAACCCACCACGAATATTAGCCTGGCCAGATTCAACATGCTGTAGACTTTGTGCTGTAGAATTGTGTTGTGATTTGGTGGTTTTTATCCAACTGGGTGGGTTACATTTCAAATTGGCATGGTAAAATGCTCAAATGTATCTGCTTGTATTATGTTGGGAGAGTTTATTGCTTATTGGTGGAAGTCTGTTGCAATCTGGCAACCCTGTTGTTTCGCCAGATGCCTTTTGATGTCTAATAAAACAGCTGTTACATACTGACAGATATTGTAAATAGACATTATACATGTTGATTCAGTCTCATAGTAATCGTGACTAGTATGTGGTTAGTGAATTAATAAGTGAATTACAATATTATAGTTGCATAAGTTTATCTTGTTCTGACGTGGCCAAACTAAATGTTTTTTTATTTGTTTATTGTTGATCTGTATTTTGGCTTCCAGGTGGAGGAGTAAGATTTGTTACCGGACACCGGTGTTGTGAGTCTGAACTCCCCGGTTTGAATATTAATGTCACTGGTTAGCTGAGTTTGACATGGGAGTAGTTACATTACTCCGTAAAAACAGCGAAAACAGCGAAAACGCTGCCTGATGTCCTAAACAAAGACAGAAAAAGAACTACATACATCTGTATTTTCAGTTAAATACTATTATTTTCACCATCACTTCCTACTTCAGTATTTAATCAGACTGTACATGCTGGTCTTGGACTGAGATACGACAGGTCTCACAGCTGAAACTCCCACTGTTCAGAAGATAAATAGGGATCATGCTAGCAGGGTGAGAGCCTCAGGACATGGCTACGGTGTAATGGACTGTAAGTGGGAAAGAATATGATGAGGGAGGGATATATTGTGGTGCCTGTGAGAGTTTAAAAGCATTTACTGGAAATGGCAACAGACAATTTATAACCATTTAGAAATGACATTCCACAGAATATACTTTATCTAACTCACTTAAGACAGGAATAAAGAGATTGGATATCAGTAATCAAAGAGCAGTGAAGTTAGTATATGTGCTCGATAGAAAAGAAAGCAAACGAGAGAAAGAGTGTGAGGGCGGAAAGAGGAAAACTAAGTTCCATAAATATCGACTTGGCCAAGTTGTGGAAAGTGTGGTGGATTATATTGATATCACAAATATATTGAAAAGCTCAGGCTGAAATTTGAAAGCTTCCAATAAATAAAGAAACAAAAAGAACATAGGATGAACATTATTAGTTCGTGTAGAGATAAAAGCAATAATCCTACTCATAGAACTACACATATGCTACTAAAAATGTAATAAAAGCTTGAGAAACAGGATATGCAATTTTTTTTTTCAGCCTAATTCCTAATTCAAGTACGGGGTCGACTCTTGTGTGTGTGCCACACCTCAGATTTGACATAGTTTCAACACCAGATGCCAAAACAGGGGCTGCAAATTATTTAAGCAAACACTTTTGACAAACACTTGTCAGAGAACACAGTGTACAATTTACATAACTAAATGTAAATAAAACAGAAAAAGACCACAAATCATTCATAAAATATCATATAATAAAATGTGATAATGATTCTATGATGCATGTGCCTTTTTTATCTAACAGAATAATCTTTGCTAGAATGCATCACAGATCTATCAGTGGGTCTCAAGATCTGACACATATGGGTAAATAAGTGGTATCGTTGGGGTAATGCAGGGCACCAAATAGATGACAGTGGGTGAAACTGTATGTTTATTATTTGAATCCTTCCTTCTTCTTCTCTTGTAACTCCACACCAAGCCTGCCTCTACCCCCCAAAAAACCAAACCAACTTAACATCCCTTCATACTTACTTCTACTCTTGCTTTACAGATGTTTTGGGTTGCTCAGTAGCCAAACGTATTACTACCAAACGTTCTTTCTATTGATTGTATCTCTTAAATTCTTCTGTCTTTCAACAGATTGAGATTCGTGATACAAAGGATCCTCGTTTTGGAGTGCAGCGGTTCCACTGAGACGCCACCTCCTCTTTTTTCTTTCCTTCCTTCTTCATCCTTTGTACTATTCCGCTTGTCCTCTCAGGTCTGCGCCTCTGAGCTCAGTAATGAAGCTGCGAGCTCAGCTATTTGTAATATAAGACTGGCCTGGAGCACACCGAACAGAACAGAACCGATTCTTCATATACGCATCAGTTTAAAAAGAATTTCAAATCAACGTATAATTTAAAAAAAACAGCTTTACAAAATGACAATGACAACTCTGGGAAAGTGATACAACAAATTATTATTACTATTATTACTATAATTATTATTACAAAATTATAGTAATAATTATGCCTGCAAAAGTGGTATTATTTTAAATTGACATTTGTTTAAAAATGGGGAATTATATCTAGCTTTAAAATATTTATATATAATGAGTTATTGCATATATATATATGTGCTTGGGTGCTACTAAAGACACAAATGCATAAAAACAAATCAAGCCAAACTAATAAAAAGGAACATTTTGTACAGCACAAGATGTAATTTTGAAGACCGCCTTTTTCCTGGAAGATTTTGAATCCTTTCTTTGTACATGTGGTCACCAATAAGATTATTAGGAAATCAAAAAAGAAGCAGTTCATTTGTAAATAATATATTTCTATGGAGACAGGGTAGAGACAACACAATTATTGACCCTAACTATATTCTTACTCTACCTTAGAGTGGATTTATCCAGTTAAACATTATTATAGCTTGAGCAAAAACGACTTACCAGTTCTTTGAGTTTGATATTTTTAAAGAAAGCCTTTGTTAAAGTGAAACACCCTACAAGCTTTTGTTTTGGCATGGACGTCTGACAGCTTCATTTTTACCAATAAATGATTATTGCTCATCCTTCTTTTTTATTGACTAACAGTATGGGGATTCTCTCAAGTGATTAGCCAATTCAGAATTCTCCTTCCATTAAATAACTGGACATATAATCATTAGTTATAATCCAGCTTTTCATTGGTTGGTTGGTTTGTTTTCTCTATTTTGTCTCGAGGAAAAGCCCTGCATGCTGCATTTTACTCAGGCCCGACAAGTGGAGCACTGACCATTTTTACAAGATTTCAGCATCGCCAAGACCTCATGAGTCAAGCAGCAGTGAGAGCATCCAACTGCACAGCACAACAAAGCTGACCATGACGGGTCAATTTATAATCTCGAGGAGCATGTTCATTTTCAAATGAAAGATGAAGATACATTTCAGTGGTTGCTTTGACATTTTTATTGGCTAGGGTTTTGTCTCTGCGGTGAACTAATTCTTTACAATCCATCCAAGAAAAGGAATATTTGAATGACATAAAAGTCCTAAACTCTGCACTAGTCTACATTCATGTCGTCACCAATTCCATGTCTGGAAACATCTCACTACGGAGTATATTATGTTTGATGTTGGAAGACTACAACTGTTTTTAGCTTAATCATGTTGCATTACAGATTTGCGTTGATTTAAGTGTATAGAATGAAATGTTACGTGTTGTCTGTTTCAACACGAGCATATTCCAGGTAATAGCAGATCTACAGGAAACAGGACAACAATGAAAACAAATGAAAACGTAACAGTCTAAAGTGTCTTAGTGTTGAGCACAGATTTCTTTTTGATTATTTTGATTTTTGATGATGATGGTGGTGAACAATGCTGCCTTAAACATTGGATAAAATGTCCTGTGTGTATTGATTTGGTTTGAGATTTTGTGACCACAAGATCAAAGTATATGCGTTTTATAATTGTCATTAAACCATTTTGCAGTCTCTCCTTGGGTTAATATTATTCTAAAAACATATTAGAAAGAAACCTCTATTAAGCAAATGACAGTAAAACTAAATGAATTGTGTGTTCCAATGTAGCAAAAACACACAAAACTAAAGTGAATTGTTCACGTTCTAAATTTTCAGTATGCATTTACTAAGCGATTAATGGTTATATATATATTTTTTTTCTGGTCAGTTTTCATATAAGCGAATATCATCCTTTTATCGTCTTTTTAAATAACGTTCACACATACTATTTCTGTGATCCTTGAACAAAGTCTTTGCTTGTGCAAAGTCTTTCCATGACAAGGAGGAATCATTGATCATTGACGCTGGAAGGAACTTCCTAAATCATTCATGGGACAAACACTGCACTAACCTGGAGGGCAGGTCTGGCTAGCACTGTGCTGTTTTGTGGTTGGACAATTTAAGTGACATTAAGCTGAGACAAGAAGCCAAATAATCATATATGTGAATTCCTCCATATGGTGCTTTATCCCAATCCCTTCCTGCATCAACAATCTCTTCGTCACTCAACATCAAAATACCACACTCACAGAGAGGTGGAGAATGAAAGGGTAGAGCAATTGATTGATGATCATAATTACAGAACCGAGACGGTTTTCCAACGAGGCTTACAAAACAGAAGCAATGTTCCTTTCCTGGACATGTCAAACAAACCCTGTGTGTCGAATCGCTCTCATATTCTATCTTTCATTATTATCCAAGTTCTTGAACTTCTAAATGCAAATTTATGTTTTTGGAGAATATATAAATACGCAACAATAATGGTGTTTTTGAGTTATGTTTACTTTTATGGTTATACTTCTTTTAAATGTTTTTTTTGGTGTTGTGAGAGATTCTACAGTCGAGTTTGGAAAGATCCTTGTCTTGGACAGTCTAGTCTTATATGTTCTACCCTTTTTTATTCAGACATTTAGGCCAAAGTAGAAAGATATTAAACATTTACCGCATTATCAAAAATTACAATTTGAAATATTAACCATGCCAACAAGTCAAACGGTAGCATTGATGATTTGGTAAACAGTAAAGGGTGAGGAGCAGGTGTACCAGGCTAGTGATCAAAATGATGTTGCCCAAATTCTTTCAAAAGTCATGCTGGCCTTGTAGGAGGCATGGTAAGCTATTGTTTTGTTCACTTCACATAACGTCATTAGTGTCTTGGCATTTAATAATTTGGTGAGTCATAAACTTCATAAACCAAAGTAATTCATGGTAGTAAATATTGTATTTTGTATTTAAAATTCAAGCAATAAAAGGCTTAGTAGTGTTTATTTTATTTCTTACATTTTGCCTGGGTTTAATGACACAAATAAATCAGAATCATAGTCAACACACAAAAGTGCATCTTTAAAAAGTAATTCATTTAATGTTTTTAATTAATATTTAGACCATTTTCAATGAGGTAGTATAACTAAATTTTTATAGCTATAGCGTTGCTGCAGATGGGCATCATGACTTTCTTTGGGAAACTGTGAATGTGAATGCAGATAAATGATTTTTATAATAAATGATTTTAATCAAACTTTACCAGACTTTAAGAGCACATGTATTTGGACACGAGCTTGTCTCATTTCAAATACAACTGAGCACTTTGCCACCTTTTCACACCTTTGTGAAATAAAAAAGTTGTGCTTAAACAGTCAAACAAGCGTTTACATGGCTGAGCACGGATGCTAACTATAAAGCCTTAAATGATGTTCCAGTTTATTATGAAGCTGTTGGCTGAGATCATGACTGAAAGTACTGAAGTCAGCAACATGAATACAACTTGGGTAATCCCAATACACAGTTGTAATCATTTTCTCTGCAGATGCATTCAGTAGTGTGTATTACTGTTAGCAGTGTTTGAAAGGGTGCAGTAGCAAAAAAAAAAAATTAAGTGCAAGCCAAGCCACCTTGTAAATAGATATAAACATGAATTAGGAGAACATTGAAAACCTCATCCATAAATTCCTCATAAACACTAGACTTTAGAGCAGGGATCTATGTTCGTTGGAACAGGGACGCAGATAATTGTAACTTAAAACAGAAGTATAAATGAATGTTAAATGCTTTGGAAAAGAAAATGCAGAAATGTCAGAAAGCCGTTTTTATGTCTCATGACTATAAATCATGTTCTGCTCATCTTGTGAACGTTCATGTTGTACTGCAGTGTGGACTTCATGTATCGCCTTATCACTATGATCAATGAAAAAATTGTTTGGGCGCTGGCTTTAAGTGTCAGACAAGTAACATGAACATTTTATGAACATTTGATTGTGCATTAAAATCAGTCATACAGGTACAAAGGCTAGTAAATAATCTATACTTAATATTATATGGTTATAATTGGTAATTAGATTTGATTGGCTAAATATTAGTGTGGGAATGTTTTCAATTTTGTATTTATTATACTGCCCTTCACGTACTGTACTACAAACGATCGTACAGTACATTCTAGAAGTCTCAACCCTTAATAAAACAATTAGTTTTATTCTTTGCATTTAAATATTTAGACACACTTTATTTTTATAACCCACTTAAATGCCATGTGCTTGTATGGGCAGGAGCAGAAGGTAGCTTAATAATTCTGACTCTTTGAGAGGGGGGAGGGTGACTTTTTTTTTCTTTATCCTCCATCGATCATTGTTACAGTGGTCAGTATTAAGTTCAGTGCGCTCGTGTGTTTGGTGGGAAGCCTATAACACACCAAGCATTTCTTCTCAATGACTTTTTACACAACAGCTGTCAAGAAAAACACATGCTTGCTCTTACCCACCCAGATCAGCAACTGATAGTGGAGACTTTATGGCTGGACACAAGTAGCAATCAAATTGTACTAAAAAAATCAATCATAAATGTAAGCGCAGTTGTCAACCTTCAATTCTTGTGTTGAAGTGTTGAAATACAGACACATCACAGTGTTTTCTGTCAGTTGAGCAGTTAAGCACTTTCACCTGAAACTCCACGCTGAGTGAAAATAGCTTATAACATTTATTAAAAGTTATTTCATCCTAGTCACAAGTAATTTTACAGTGCAGTATTGACATCTAATTTTAGTGAAATTTGAAATGTTTGGATTTACAAACCACTGGAGTCCCTGCTCAACAAAACCTTGGGCTCTATGTTACCTCAGGAACAATCACAGTAATACAAAAAGGGCCTTCCACAATGTTTCGGTTTAGTTTCCACAAAACTAAGCATAATCTAAAGTGGGTATCTTTAGTGGGTGCAATTTTGTGTTGGCAAAAACACCTGAACTCAGTATTTAAATTGGGCACATACTTTTGCCTAACTGTGTATATTAATATTTTAGATAGGTGATTAAATAAATAATGGATTAAATAATTGATTTGTATCCATTTCAATGTTTTTAGTGAATGGCTTGAACAGAAACAGCTTGAGATAATGTTTCAAATAATTTGCGGTGTTTGTGCCCACATATAATTTATGTTTTACTGAGGTCATGGAAAACACTTCTTGAGGAGACGAATATCTTAATGCACGACTCTACTGATGCGGCAGTAATCCAGGGACTTTTAATATCCATAAATCCTGACAACATATAATGTTACAGTGTATAATGTTACAAGTGTTCAATAATTTATTTGATTTTATTTATGATTATTATGAACTTTGTTTTCCTTTTTTCCCCTTGTGAAGACATGTGCCAATCAGAATGAAGGACAATGCTATGAAGAGACGTGTCTGACTATTTTCTGATGGATTTAATCTGTGTCGGTGTGTAGTGCTGTCTGGGTTTTCTCAAAAGTTTTATATTTCTGCTATTTATTATTTATGGGATGTTGCAATGTTTTTCACTAAAGTGTTATCAGAATGTTAACATAAAAGGAAATGGCAAAATGGCTGATCTCATCCCCATCATTGACGCATTGTTGGAATTGTTGTTTTAAAACACATATGAAATAAATAATTTCATCAAATATAGTGATCTATTTTGCTATAAAAAATAACAGTGTGTATTTGGCAATAACTCTTTGACTTTCTCTCAAACAAACACACACACACACACAGTCAACAAACATATGACTTTTTAATTCTTATAGCAGAGCCGTGCTTAATGAAGTGATTTGATTAATATATTATTCTATATCACTCTATGCTTAACTATTTATTTTTAGTAATTGCTGTGGCTAAATAGCCATTAACTAATTCTCTCTATTTTACCCTTCAGTCGACTTCGACCCTGGGTTACTCTGTGGACCGCTACCGATCCCCAGAGTATCTCGGCAATTACATTTTACTTAGGTTGCCAGGTATTTTCCCAACCCTGTATCTCTACAGGGATCTTGTGTGTGACTACGGGACAATTTCACATTTCCCATCAACCTAGTGCATGTTTTAGGACTGTGGGAGGAAACCGGCGTACCCGGAGGAAACCCACGCTGACACGGGGAGAACATGCAAACACCGCACAGAAAGTCCCCAGCCCGACCTGTGAGGCGACAGTGCTGAACCACTCAGCCACCGTGCCGCCCCATTTCACAATTATGGATACTTAAAACATTGCAACATCACCTCCGCTTCTTATCTATCTCATTCAGCTACCCAACTAATAAGAAACATTCCCACAACGTTCCAAAACGTCAAGTAAAGTTCTCCAGATGTCATGAGCAAACCCAGATAGCAAGCATATGCTGGCACGAAGGTGGCTCAACAACAATGGTTACATTGGCAAGCCATGTTGGCCCAATGACTTCTTGGCCACTGGGTCTATGTTGGCCAGACGTCAAGTGTCAGTATTTGATGTTGGGCCTACGCTGGAATGATGTTTGTAACCATTTTACATTCACACAGGTCAACCTATTAAGAGCAAAATAATCCCTTAGAAATGAACACTTCAAAGTTACCAAACGTGTTTAATAGGTTATAATCCGGTGTGTTATAAGTACAGTAATTAAAGATACTGGTGGTCGTTGGGTGTAAAGTCCTGCATGCATGCTTATGTTTTCACTAGAACGTTGGCAGCGTTTCGTGACATTATGCCAATCGTAACATGCTAGTCTGAAATGTGTATTTAAGTGTAACAGTATAAGAACAATATCAACATTCTTCGAGTAAACAAAATATATTTTTTTAACTGGGAGGAATTACATATCACATAATACTAATAGGGACAGTGTAGCCTAGTGGGTAGAGCGTTGGGCTGGGAACCCAAAGGTTGGGGGTTCAAATCCAGGTTCTGCT
>JAOTRQ010000010.1:2076452-2098382 GCA_028565875.1 Hoplisoma paleatum | reverse complement strand
ATATATAACAGCAGTTTCAATCGATTTAGTTATAATATATAATTTATTATTTCGATGCATCTTTTATACCGCCGCCAAAAGAATTGCACAAATACTTCTTTGCAGACGATCTTTAAGGATAACATATTGTGAAAGATCCTATTAATCTAAGGAAGTACTTAAACTGAGTATGACAGAACCCTTTCTTTAGTTTCGAGACTTTCATCAGTAGACAGTGAATTTTACGATCAAGTTACAATTTCACTGAAGGTCCCCGGCATGCACGTAATCCTTTAAGATTTTATGGTAGAGAGGAAAAAACAGGGTTCTTTTCTCAATCTCATCAGAATCTATGTCGTAACCACTGAAAATAACATGACTGGAAATTCAATCACCTCAAAAAGCAAAGGTGTGTTGCACCGGCTGGCAGAAGGAGACTGTAGAGGGGAGTAGGAGAGTGCTTCGCCATTTAGCCTTTCCTCATCAGCTCCTAAATATAAGGAACACGAGGAGAAAAGTGGACGTAGGGAGCTCAAATGGGGCTCAGAGCAGAGAGGGGGAGTTATAGGGGACAAAGGTCGAAACAAAAGTTCAGGTGGAGATGACACTGCCTCTGGAGGACACTTCACTTTTCTCTTTTTAATCGGCGCTGTCAGTTCTGAAAGAAAACGAAAGAATAAGTGAAAATAATCCAGCAAAAAACTTTTGATTTTCTTTTTTTAGAAAAGTACATTACCGGATTGGTGCAAAGAACTGATTCCATCCTCCTTGGAGATAGAGGACATGCTCTCATCCAGTGACTGCTTTATCCACCTCTACACAGGACACAAAAAGTATGAATGTTTCTTCTCATTAGTCACCAATCGTTTAAAAACCACACAAAACATTTTCTAAAACTTTCTATAACATCCTTATCTTACTAACCTTTTTACAGGACCCATAGGCTGGGTCGACGGTAAGTGGTCGGCGGCGCCTTTCAGGGTTGAAAGGTGAGCCGAAACGGATGTAGTGTTTGGGTGTGGTACATATGAGGGGAGAATGTGAAAGTCCTGGCAGCATGTTGAGAGTAGTTGCCAACACTGTGGGATCTGTGGTGATGCGCAAGGGTCGTTCTACCGGTTCTTCTACACGCTCCGGGGGTTTATCATTTAACCACTCGGTTACCAGGTACTAGAGAGAAAGGAACAAATAATAAAAGTCTAAGTTTGGCAATTTGCTTTAAATAAGTGTGACATTTAAGAACCTTCTTGCTTTGAGGTGACTGCGCTACAAACTTTGCCACATAATGCAGTGGTCTAACAATGTTACCCCCCACTTACTGTATAAATTAGAATAATAAAAATTCACCTTTTTCGTTTTAGGGTATCTGACCCCTGCCTTTCCAAGAGCTGCAGAATTTGATCCACAGCCATCTCCATCTTGAGTTTGTCCAGGTCCCAGAGTTCCATCACTGAGCCCTAGCTCCCCTGTGCCAACCATAGAGTTTCCGTCCTCTGTGCCTGCTGTACCTGCCTCAGCTGCCTGCTGTGCCAGAAGAGCCTGCCTCTGGCGCCGAGCACGTTGGGCAGACCCTGAACGATAGCGGGAGATGCGGCTCTTGGGCCGTGGCTTTGATGAGCGAGCTGAGGGTGGTTTAGGAGTGGCAAGAGGTGTAGATGGGGTCTCGATTGTATCCTTACAAATATAAACCAAAGAATTTGAAGTAAATAATGATACCCAAAACCAAATGTTTTAAAAAATTAGGTACAGCAAAGCACCAAAATCTCACTGAACTGGACTCACTGCAGCAAAAGATGTGCGTCGAGTGTTTACACCTCCTGTCACTGGTGTGTTTGGCCCTGGGTTGGCTCCGATCGGGGAGGATGCACCACCCTCTTCAAGTCCACCCCCTTCCTGTTTGAGTTCATCAAGTGAACCCCGTTCAGAACCCTGAAAGACCCGCTTTCTTCTTTTTTCTAAGTTCTCAAACACATGCATGATGGCCTCAGCTTTCCGGTCCTCCCGAGACTGTAAGGAAAACCATAGAAATCAGCATCGGTAAGAAAAAGTCACAATAATAGTTAAATAATAAATACATGCATTTTCTTTTTACTTTTCATCTCTCTTTTTTTCACCTATTTTTATATGCAGTTCCCCAGCAATTTCTGCTCTATTAATGTGGCCTGCAGAGCCCATCCCCAACCAAGTATGGTCGTACCCAACACCAGCCAATTGAGGCCACAGCTGCAGCAGTAAGGAGAAATCCATGGGTTTGAAAAGAAAAGCTTGAGATCTTAGCAGTGGTTGCATGTTGAGCCACGGTACCACCTGACCACTCCATTAATAAATCAGTATTTAAAATAAATAGCCATTTCTATATCAGAGCGATATTTAGCCAAAAGCTGAAGCCATATAATTAAAAATTCTATTCACTTTTGTATAGTTCAATGAGACAACACTTCTGTAATCTTTCTTACCCGTCTGTTGGGTATGAGCACCCCTGTTTCGTCAACCTCCTCATGGCCCTCCTCTTGTTTTACACCATCAATTTCCTGTTCAAAGAAAACATAAATTACTACAACAAGTAGTATCCAGATTATAATACCAGTTGACCACTGAAAACTAATCGTATCATCCTACAATCAACAGGTTGTAAACAAAAGTTTAGTGAAACCCAAATGTGTGTTTACCTCAGCATCACTAGCTCCCTGCAACTCTCCGTGCTCATCCAAGAGAAGATTGCTATCATCCGACACACTCCCGATAGGCCCACTTCCTTCTAACTCTCTCCGCCGAGCACGTCTTCTGCGAGTTTCAGCCCCTGGCAAGACAGGCAGTGGATTCTGTGGTGGAGGTTCTGACGGGCTTTGGTTATGCCGCTGCACCGGGCAGTTCTGATTGCCTTTGTGGCAAGCACAGTCAATCTTGTAGTTACTGGAAAAACATTTTAAAAAGAATTAACAGAAGCGTGCTGCTGACATGTCTAAGCTTCAAGGTAACCAAACATAACCAAGCAAGGCTATCACCGGAACAAAATTAAATTAATATGCCAAATAAATAACAGAGCCAGTTAATAACGTACCAGCTGTTGTACTCATAGTCGAACCCAATTGTAACTTCAGAATCCTTTGAGATTTGAGTAACTGCATAGATACAGAGGTGAATCATCCCTTCTGCAATCATATGCCGCACCTGAATTTGTGTTCAAGATAAACATAAAAAGTGAATGGCAGAAGAAAATTTATTTTGAAGTGCATTTGTTATCATGCAGTTCCTTTATTAGTACACGGCATGTAGTTCAATCCAGGTCCGTCTACTAACCTCAGCATTTGGTGTACAAGATCTCCTGATGAAGCGAGCATCATTGCCAAACGTCCGAGCATCCACACACATTTCCACCTCATTAAATTTGGAGTAAAACAGTACAAATGGGTAGGGCCTGAAAAATTATTGTCATTAGAGATTTTATAAAGTTAGGTTTGACACAATCATAAAGTAAACTATGAATGAAACTAAAGTGACATCATATTTGTTCATTCATCAATTTAACTAAGCATTTAGTTCTAAGTTGTATTATATTTAGTAGTTAGTATTAGTTTAAATGAAAAGCTAAATAAAGCTAAACGGAGGTAAATAAATAAAAATTATGCACTTATGCTATAATGGTCAGTTGCTGTAGCTTCACAGCACTATAACCGTTGATATTATAATATCTAATTTGCACTAAGATTAATAAAACAAACTTGTACAAAGCAACTTTATTTTTTTGCTGGGATTAAATCTCACGTCAAATGTCTGGTTTTCAATGTGTATGCAAAGGCCATGCCAAAAGTATTGCAAAGAAGCCGTAGGTAAGCAAGGCAGGGCAGGTTTTGCTCGAGTCAAAAGCACAACTGAACAACCATTGGTGAGTTTTCTTATGAGGTTACCAGGCTCCAACTCCTGACTTTGTCTTTATGCATCACATTTGCAGGACAAACATGTTTCGCTACAACATTAAAAAGGTGAACTTACTTTTTAAAGAAGTGGCCATTGACTTCAAATTGTTGTTTGAGCATAACTTTGCCTCTGAACTCAATGATGAGAGTGTCTGGTTCCAAATCTCGTGCCGCCCGTAAGATTTTTCTGTGTTTCTGCACACGTGTTACACGTCCCAGCTGTAACTATATACACACACACACACACACTACAAATCAATGTTTGGCCTCTGAATGTAATGAAACTTTAATATGCTCATAATATAGAGTTTACCTGCATCTGAGAGCTCAGGACAGTGTTATTGCAGGCCAGCTCAGTGCGGTTAATATTGTCCATAGTAAGGGCCACTGGACTTGATGAATTCTTGTTGACTGACCGGTGGAGCTGAAGGAGTTTTTGTACATCGGCACTGTACTGATTGGCCAACGCTTCCTCATACTGATCCGTCCACTGTCGGATTCGCGTCTCCCAACCTTCAGGTGTGTTCTCATCAAGCACACCTGCTTCACTGGTGGAGTTCTGACAAAGATTGCACAATGGTCACAAAATTTGGTTACACAAATTGTAATAGCCCAAATGTGACCACTTGTTTAAAAAAACAATACTCATTCAAAGTTTATAAGATCCATGCTTTACAAACTATACAAAAACAATTATTTCCAGGTATTTTCTGGTTCTTGACATGTGAACATAAAACAGCAATTTAAAGATGTGCTTGAATGTCAGTGACCTACCTTCATCCTTAGGGATTTTCTTGAACCTTCACGAAAAGCCTATGGAAAAAAATTGATAAGCATCAATGTGTAATAGTACAAAGCAAAGCAAGAATACAGATCTGTCAAGTGTCATATGTTGTATGTACCTTGACCTTTTTCGCTTTAGGAGTGGCCCGTGATTTTTCGGTGCTCTTCTTCCTCTTTTTGGCTTTGCTGCGTTTGACTCGATTGACGGTGAGCGTAATGCTGGTGGGTGTGTGTTGAGTGGCCGTGTACGACACGGTTGCAGGCGAGACCTCCTCATCACCACTTTCTGTTGCACTGCTCTCTCCTACTGTCAATAATGTGATTACAATATTACAAAAGCAATTCCACTGACGACACTTTTGTTATTCATATATATATAATATATGAATATAATTTGTGTGTATAGTTTGTTTTTCTACCTGACACATTGTCCTGTTTTCGACGTTGTCTGCCCAGTCCTTTCCTCCTATCCAAACCCCTGAAGAAACCACAAGTGAGACAATCTATAAAACGCTGCATTAAAAATGCGGCATACCAAAATATGCAGAACAGCATTATGGTGGCATGGTAAATTCTTCTTTGTTTTAATTACACCATTGACCGAATTTTGATATGTTCCACAAAGCCCTAATTTGCATTATGAGTTCTATAACCATAGATATATGTCCCTACCTGCAGTTATCACACTTGATGAGGTAGCCATCGCTCATCAGGGGACACTGGCACCAGCCGGTTGGACCCTCCTCGTCCTCAGAAGAGCTATCGCTGTCTGCAGAATTGTCAGGATTTCTGGAGTGGTACCGGGCTCGGGAACGTCCAAGGGCACCATTGAGTTCCAAACGGGGAATGATGGTCTGGGAGAGTGGAGAGGCAGGTGGAGTAGGAGGGGGTGGCGCTCCATAGTTATGATCCTGATAACACACGAAGGAAGACTGATGCATCTTCAAACAACCGGGCTTAGGTATCAGAATTGGGAGGGGGGGCGGACATGAAATAGAAAGAGTGGGAAAAGCAAAAGGATGAAGGTGAGAATGAAAAATAAAACATGGCAAATATGCAAAAGCAGTGTGGAAGTCACAGTGGCAAATTGGCAAATTTTGAATGTCATTTGTATTTTTTAACTACAAATTAATGTCTGTTTATCTTTTTTAAGTTGTCATTCTTGGTGGTAACAAGCCACTGAATAAACCAAATGTTTACATTAACTAACCTGCTTAGTTAAAAAATAAAATGACACTTTACATATTAATTAAAAACTTGTCAGTCACAGAATGTTATTTTGGAGATTTTATCATGGTACGTTAACAAAAAAACTTCAAGTCATGTTATCACTCTTATTCACAGCTTATATTATGTATTTTTTGTAGTGAAAATGTATTTTTTGTAGAGAAAGTCTGTGATACATGTCCGGTGTTTGTGCTAGTTACATTCAGTGTTTCTTTTCACACAAATCACCAGTGTGAGCTCTTACTGGCACATCAATATAACAAATGCCACAAAGACTGGCATCTAGAGCCCTGAATCTCAGCTTTACTTTTGACCGGACAGTTTTATACACCAAAACAAGTGTGGGCTGTGTTTTTGTAAAGACAATTAGGCAGACAATTTAACAGGTTTCCCAGTCATCATCATACCTCTGCTAGTCTGACTGATTATGGTGTGTTAAGTAGCAGTGAAATCGAAAGATTAAGACACTAACGGATTGGGTGAAAATGGAAAAAATATATTTTGAGAGGGGGGTGTAGCTGCACTGCGTTGTGAACTGTTAAATAGAGAATCCATAAGTAGTTGTACTTACAGCATAGGGAAGGCCCCGGTAGCCATTATTCTGTGCACTTTCACAGCTGTGATTGGAGTATTTTTTCTCATGCACTGCAGGGCTCGCTTCCACTGACTCAGGACTGAGAATGACAGAAATCAACAAATGTGCATATCTTTAATAACTGTATGAATGAATTTACTTGGATTTAATGTCCTGACTGCTTGTCTGCTAGCAAAGATTTAATAGTCAAAAGTGTTTTGGTTGGTTATGAGGTTTGTTGCTGCCAGTAGTGGCTTTACACAAAATTTACAGATGAACAACATAGCAGGCGTTCAGGGTTTATAGGTCTTCTGAATTGTGAAATATGTGTAGATCACTGTAGAAAACGTGACATGCAAGCAGCTTAGACAGTGTGTACTACCATTTTTATTTGATGAACACAAATCCCTCTTTTTTCTAAATTCACATGCAGTACAATACATGATGTTGTACACCAAAGTTTTTGGGTTTATTTAGGTATCATTTGGTAACTAGTTACTATTACTAAAAAGCTAATAGCTTGTCATTTGAATTCCAATGGTGTATGATAAAGAACTGCACAAGCTTGCCATTTTTTGTGCTATAACTGTCAAGTATATTTTGAATCAACCACCATATCCTGGTCACTCAACTTCACAAAGGGAGCAATACTTGATGACAAATACACACATTTGCACCCCCCCCCCAAGACACAGCTGGTATAACTGATGTGCTACCAAAAACCCAACAATCAATAGTTCCAGACTGACCAGTGAAACGCTTTGAGAATTCAGATATGTTATTGTTTTGAATCCCACATGGAGACACACTACTTACTCTGATCCGGCGGCCATGTCTGTGTAAGGTTTCTCAGGTGTGGTGACTCCCAATGCGATTGCTATGCTCATGACGTCAAGCACAGCGCCGCAAGGGAGGGGGGAAGGGGGTGGGAAAGGGGAGTAGGGGCAAAGGGACAGGGGAAAGGAGGGGGAAGGAGGGAAGATGGGATCACGAGGTCAGAATGGCAGCGACAGTCCACTCCCGAGGCAGGGGGCTGCAATGCCACTCACAGCACCACACACACATCAGGATACCTGAAGAAAAAGAGAAAGATACTATTTTAAGTACATTTCATGTAAATCTTCTAAAAGGCATGTTTTTAACATCAAAATTCTGTTGAATTGGTTTCAGTGTGCAATGTGAAAGACTTCCAAGACAATACATTTCTCTCTCTCCCTTTCTTTCAAACAATTGGTGAATCATTTTATTGGTTGTTTTCGAATAGCTGAACAGAACCATTCAATCTCTTACTGTCTCTGTGCCTCTCTCTCTTTCTCACTCTCTCTCTGTCACACAAACACACACACACACCCGCTCGATACAACCCACTCATACATCCACCCACAGACTAAAGCAGCAGGGCATTTGGTAAAGCAGTAGGACATTTGACAAGTCTGTAAAATCAACAAAACCGCTAATTTGTCAACATTAGATGTTCAATCACACACAAATGCACAGCCAAAACACCCTGAGGAGGTGTCAAGAGGCCTAATAGTGGCAACTTGCTCAGGGGCCCAATAGTGGAAACTTGGTGGTAGTGTGCAGTTTGAACCACCAACCTGCTACTAGCCAATTACTTTAACCACTAAACAATCACTGCCCTTAATTTATTTACCTCAAACTGTTTTCCCCACTCACGTGGAACAGGAATACTCTGGACAGGGCACCACTTCAGGCCATCGTGGATATTCAAACACAAGTATGAAGAGATAGAAAAGTACACCACGACACCAAAATGTAGCTTAAAATTAAGTGCAATGCGGGACTACACATTGAAAACATTTGATGATTTAGCAGCTGCTTGTTTGAGAAAAAATTCGAGTATAAGTGTAATATCGTGCTATAACACAGGGTGGCGCTGCAATCTTTATGTTGAAATAGTCAAAAAAAAATACATTAAGAACAAGAATGTTACTACACTGTGCCATAAAGCAAGCCAGGTTGGGTTGAGAAATCCCAAGAATTAAGTTGCCAATGAACTATACAATACACGCACGCAAGCACACGGTTAGACCAGTTTTATAAACTGACCTCAAAAGAACAGCCCACATATTCCTGAAGGTATTAAAATCAGGACTTGAGCTTAATAATACATTTTAAACCAAAAATCAACCAGCTTCTTTTGTTCGATAACGAAATAGGGTAGACTAGGTCCTATGCCGAAAAAATAGGATATTATAGTCTTTTGTGGGGAAACCCTAACAGTAGCTAAGTGTACTTAATAGTAGTTAAGTGTAAAAGGACACTTTTACAAAATGTTGACCAGTTTTTAAATTCTTTAACTGTTGTGGTGACATATTTTTACAAATCCCCACAGATAATTAGCCTAGAAATCCAATAAGCTGACTAGTGGTTCTGAGGATGTCCAAGTTTTTATTTTGCACTTTAACACATTGCCAGTTTTGTAAAAAATCATCCAGATTATATCCTTTATTCCGAAACAGTCTTATTATTGAAATTCTGTCCTCGCTGGCTATCATGTTTACCAATGCTTACCATGTTAAGAAAATAAAATAATTTAGAAAGTTGTGCAACACTTTCCAGGCTTAAAAACAAAACGCAAAGAGTTTATTACTCATATGCAGCGTAGTGTTAACTTTACTTACATTTCTACCAGAATATTCCACAGTTTCATGATTTGGAACTATAATTTGATACAATTTGTTGTAAAAATGGTAAAAGAATAAAAGAGCTATGAAGCCATAGTAAGCAGGACCATGATGATGATTGCTATATTAGATAACAACCAATTGCTCCTCACTACTAATGCTAGAGTAGAAGTGGAATTAAACGGGCCAGTTGTTGGGGGAACAATGAGGATAGGTGTCTTTCCAATTTTTGCGTCAATCGGTCTACATCACAAACTGTTCCATTGGTGCTGAATCAGACTGATGACCTAATATTACATTTCCTTCTAAGACTACATATTCAAACTCTGGAAAACTGGTCAAGGGCAAGGGGGCAAAGTTATCACATGGAATCTAGCTTCTGTGTCATTCCAATAAATACTATTATAATTCATCACACTTCCTGGTAATCAGAGGTGTGCATGCTGTGTACTAATAGTGTACCTTGCTGATAGATGGTCATATCTGCTTTGCAAGAGTAACACAGTTACGTTTTAGAATTACGCAGGTGCTTTTACCCAAAATAGTATGGCAACCTGGTAGTGCTTGGGAAATGTTCTACTATGAACAATGCACTACTATGAACCTAAACCACTAGAGCCAAATTTCTTTCTTACTTTCTTAACACTTAATAAACCTTTTGTTACAAACAATCTTACCCATTTCGCCCACCTATAAACCAAAGAATTATGACTACCAACCGAGTATAAAAAGCCTAATTCCGATATTCATATATCATGTCTGTATCAATCATTGACCACAATATAAATATCATAAAATCTTGTACGAATAAACATAGACATTTCTCAACTCAGAGCAGAAAATGTCTTTGCTCCCACACGAATGTCATTTAGGAGCACGTCCCCATAGATACAGTTGCTAACAGTCCATAGTTACGGCGGACAAGGAGTGTGTTAAAGAAAGCCACCAGATTTAAATCCATCTTTCTCTCTCTCTCGCACACGCACGCACACACGCACACTGCATTTGTCCCAATATATCTTCAACAGTACAGATAAAGCACTTACACAGCCAATCAATTGTCAGTGTATTTGATTTGGTACAGTTGTAACTCTGGATGCCCTACTAGATTTTCAATCAGAGCTTCACATTAATTCTAATAATGCAATACTGTTACCAGCTCCTACAGACATGCCAGTTCACTAACTTGAAAACTCCAACCACTGATCTGCTTGCACTTAGACTTTTGAGTACTTACAATTACACAACTAGCAGACTCGAGTGCAAACTATGATTTGTATGGTATTATTCACAAGCCATGTCCTTCCTGTATGTGAAATTGGCCTAGCATAAAACCTACGCTAAATCAATATTGCCTCAGAGGGCTGGTGTGGCTGCTGGATTTTATTCCAACCAGATCAGAACATACCCGATTTCAGCAGTTTAATTAGTTGGTCTCATGAAAAATGATAACCATTAGCTGATAACCATTAAAACATATATTGTGTATGATATGTATTATGTATATTATAAATGCATGAACTACAATTATCCAATCAAAACGGCACACTTATTATTTTAGAGTTTCTACATCCTAGCTACATTGTGCTGACTTCATTGTTGTGTGGTATTTCAACCCAGGTATAAAAATAAACGGTCTGGAACAGAACACGGTTCCCACAAAAGAGAAAACATGAAGACATGATGACAATATGACCTTCGCTTATTGTATAACAATGGTTTAGTAAGGAAGAGGAATCTAATAAATGCTGGACTTATAGAAATTCCTCAAGTTTTGACTGCAGCAGCCTAAAGAACCAAAGAGGAAGGCCACATTTTTATAGTCTGAATTCTGGACATATCCATGTCCATAGCAAAAACGTGTCCAAATGGGTACCCACAAATGGTCGTTGCTGGATATGTCACTCAAAGTGTGTTGTCAAGTGCACATCTCTCCTAAAACCTAGAATACCATGTCAATGGTGCTCAACCAACTAACAAAAGTTAATTCAATATATACTTACTCATTGCAAAAAGAAATTTCTGGCAATTGGCAACCCACTTAATTAGAGCATGAAGTTATACTGCATGAAGTTATACTGTATTCATCATGGTCACATACACCACATAATAATTCACCACAACAACGCTAGAGGGCGCTGAGTTTCGGAGGGTTTTGTGTGTCATGTTTGGGTTGACCATCCAGTTTTAAGTAATAAGAAAGATTGTTATTGTTCATTTTAACTGATCTGCATTGAACAGTTAAACAAAACATTGTAATCATCAAGGCACCACCATATGATGTGAATGATGCAATGACTACTTTAACTAAAAGCGTGAACTCTCCGTTGTCTGATTGATTTGGTGCTTCCCTTGTGGTTTGCACCATCACAGATTATTATGTGCTTACACAATCTTTTCTTAAGTCATTTCATTTTTAAAAGGCAACCATTTGTTGTTAAAGCCTTACAGGGGATCTAATGATACCCATCTACCTACTATTAACTACCTCCGTATTAGTCTCTACAAAAGGCAATACTACTCACCAGATGAGTAATGTGAAGCCTAGTTAAAATAATGCTATTGAAGGTAATACTTCTAAGAATGTATGTTTGTTAGCTAACACATCGTGTTAATATGATGAGCACTGGCACAACAAGCAGAGCCTATAATATTTCTCTGGGAAGCTCCAGGCAACAATGCAAAACCTTTACTCGGTCTATAATTCCTTCCCTCTCATGGTATAACACTCCAGTCATGATCATGATTTCTAAACTTATTTAACTTTTACGGATAGAAAATTTAAATACATCACACAATCATAAAAAATCTAAATTCCAACTGATTTCATTGAAAATTCATAGGAATTCATTTAAATATCATACTGGAATTAAGTCAACCACAATTTGATCCCCATGCAACTTGTAATATGCATCTCAGGCAAATAACAATGGAGATAAAAAATGAAGCCAACAGCCAATCAAAGAGCTGAAAGCCAACCTTGAAACCATAAAACATTGACGCTAAACAAAATGCACGAAACTTCAACACAATGCCTCACAGGGTCCCAAAGCCAGGCAAAATTAACTTGATACGAAGTAGCTCAGAGCTCAATGCATTTAAAATATGCCCAAGTGTTTAGACAAAGCAGAATATTATTTAACAGAAACAATAAAACAATGAAAACAAATGTGATCCTGAGAGTACCCAAACTCCTATATTGAAGTATGAAGATGCTTATAAGCTGTCAATATATGACAATAAGCAAAAGTTCAGGATTTTTAGGAAGATCATAATAGCAAACGTGGCCTCCAAAAACCAAATGTCATTATATTAATTTGATAAACAATTAAATAACATAGTGAACATGAAAGTAATGAGTGGGGAAATATAAACATCTTCAAGAGAAGCAAATCAGAAGTTCTTACTTTTTTATATTAAATATATTTATATTATAATATTATATATTAAGGTGTGAATATGAGAACAATGTTAACACAGCAATGTCCTTCTACTGTCAAACTGACTTTTAGTAAACAGGATGCAAATTGTCCAATGTTTTTAAACCTTAACCAAGAATCTAGGCTCTTCTCAGCTCAGGAAAACAGAGAGCAGAGCCATAAAAACACCACCCCCACCTACCTTAAAACACAAACATATGTGCACACAGACAGTCTGATCCAGGGGTATAGCTTCTGCGATTGGCTAAGAAAATCAGAAATTGCTCCAATCCTGTAGCAGCAGAACTGCAGGCGTCACAGCGCCATGTTTTTAGCCCTGTTATGTTACAGGACACAGCTACATTTAAAGCCACTATTGAGCACCGTAGTCCTGATATACTCACTTGTTTTTACTAAAACTAACAGTTTTGAAAACAAAAATCTGCAAGTTAAATTCATACTTTACTTCATCTCTATAGAGAGATACAGTAACCATTCACTATTTAATCAGTGTTGGACTCTTGCCTTTGCCTGTGGTTAAACAGGCTTTAATAAACAGGTCATGTGAATGTCCTATTAAGCGTGACTCATAGATTTTTGTAGCTTTTTGAGCTTTGTGTACTCTTTTAAATTTGCAACTATTTACTAAAGGGGAGGAGGAACTGTGGTGGAATGCAAAGGGGGGAAAAGTTAAAGAAACATTGTTAAATAAAACAACACGGCTGAAGCATACGTGTCTGGGCTACAAAAGACAAAGAACTGCGTGCTCGGACTAAACATTCTTTCTGATAGTCATGTTTCAGTACAGAAAAGAAAAAAGGGGCCCACTCTCAGGGCAACAACAGACATGAATAAATACAATTCATTGTTTAGTGTTTGGTGTATGTAAAACTAAAATAATTTGTTAATTAAAAACTAAATGACTGATTTTAGTGTCACCCTATTACAATATAATCCAATAATAAATCTTTTTAAGTTACCGACCAAAACAAATGACTTAGCATAATGCTGTACTAATTACACTAAACCAGAAAAAATCAAACAGTAATTTATGTGCTTTTATACACTTTTATACAATAGCCCTATTGGTATGAATGCAGCTTCTTAATATTTTTGTTGATCTAGTGAAAAAGTGATCTATCACGACAGTTCAGCAGCATGTTTGTACAAAACATTTCAAAGTTGCATTTCAAAATAGACTTTGTTTTCTATATAAGACCTACGAGCTCCCATTTTTGTTACTTTTTTTAAATTTAGTCCTTTGTCTCTTTACAAAGCAGTGTGGTTTACTTAGATAACAAGTCAGGTGAGTGAGGCAAAGCTCAAATTTCACATAGTTAGGGTTGGCCCGAACAGCAGTAGTGACTAAAATAACGTAGAGAAACATTCAGAAAATGATATGTGACTCCACACGATAGACAGGGGAAGAGCTACAAAGAAGCGGCCATCAAGTAGTCACAAAAATGCCCATACCCCATGTGCAGAAGATTCACTTTTAAGTGAAATTTTCGCGTACAAAAAATATGATGAATTGATCATGTTTACAATGTAGTGCGTGGAAATACAAAACCAGCTAAGATTAAGTTCTTTAATTCACATATGTGCCTGTTTTAGGCAAATGGTAAACATATAAAAAGCATTATCCCTGAGAATTTATTGAGTAGCACACTAGTCCATGGAAACAGTGGGTATAGTTTTGGGTTATCAACCAGAAGATTGTGTGGATAAAGCCACTGTTGGGTCCTTAAACAAGACCCTTAACTCTTATCGCCAGCAGCGCCACAACGCTGACCCTACACTCTGACCCCAACTTCTAAAACAAGCTAGGATATAATTTATTTTTACTGTAAATCTGCATATGTGTAACGACATAAAGGCTCTCTATCCTATTCTAATGTGCATAGACACCCACTACAGTGTCCAACAACCAACAACATTACAACACATACTCCTTAAGCTTCGTTGTAACCACCTCGACTCTACATCAAAATGTGAACAGCCAAGTTAGGTTGTACGCTTGCCATAATCCTTCACGCAACTATATTTGAGAATGTTTTTGGTGATGCTTTCATGCGGTAATTCTGAACAAGAATGACATGCACACACAAGATCATTTATTTCAATGTCAGTACATTTAGATAAACTAATAAGACAAGATTTCTCCCACACACAGTATAGCCATTAAAGTCTGGTGAAACAAAAATTTCTTCTTTAAATTTACCGATACCAGGCTATTAAAATAAACAGCAAATAATTTAAACAAATCTAATAGTGCATTTAGATGTGGTACAGTAGATTTCAACAGAGTAAAAGTGCGACTTCATGTAATAATTAAAGAGGGAAATTCCCAGTCGAAGAAGAGGAAGAACAGCAGCAGAGCTCTGGACAGCCATTGCAGCCTGACTCGCCCTCTCGATCTTCTCTTCGACTCACTTGTTGTTGAAATAAAAATGGAGGCTAAAAAAGGAAACGAGAGCTCCCCTCAGAAATACCTCCCATTTCTCATGGCCGCCGAAGAGCTTGGGGGTTGGTTTATGTGGGAGGGAGGGAGGGTGGTTTGAGAAAAGCAAGTCACCCTTCAAAGAGTTTGCAATGTTGGCGAGCAAAGGAAAGTTCAACATAAAGGCACCAAACGTACTGATTACTAAATGCAAACTTCTGGAGGGGGTGAAAAAAAATAAGAGTTTCTGTCTCCATCTGAAACCAAGCAGAGGTAAAGCAAACCGTGCAAGCAGATTATGGAGACTTCCGGAATGATTATGCAACTAATAAATCCAAACCAATTGTCGTGTGGGGTTAATTTAATTACTGGACGTATTCTTAAAGGGCTGCAAAAACAGCAGCGAAAATAACATCGACATACACTGCTTACTAGTACTAAAATATGGTTGAATGCAACTGGGCTCAGTAGCCAACCCCTTATACAGTATTATGTTGGCTCTACATATTTAATATATACATATTTTTTTAAATCCCAAGTACCTAGAACCTCTCCCACACACACAACTGACAACTATGAACCCATAATATCAACCCATATGTTCCTACCAAAGCCTAATGTGTGTGTGTGTGTGTGTGTGTGTGTGTGTGTGTGTGTGTGTGTGTGTGTGTGTGTGTGTGTCATTGCTTTGGGTAAGCAAGCATTTATCAGCAAACTTATCCAACCAATTTGGGTTTTTACGAGTTGTTAAAAGCATAATATGGCATATTTATTAAACTATTTCTTCGTTTTAGGTCTTGACTACACGTATTTCAAATATATTATACAACCTCAAAATCAGAAGCAAAAAACCAGTGCAAACAGAGAATGTTTACATGAGCAGGTCTTGTAAAAAAATGCATGAGGAACTGCCACAACAGTAAAAAAATGCACGACTAAATGTTAAAAGCCTGAAAGACATTTAGCTGAGTGTTTAACCTGAAATGGCAACTGTACAAACGTGAAATAATAAGAGTGAACCCGGCGTGGGAAAAAACCTCAAACAGGGTAAAAAGGAATTCTAGAGAAACCTTGTAAAAACGTAACACACACACACACTAACACAAACACAGGGGGAAATTGTAGCTAACGTAGCTAGCCAAGTTAAGCTGTAAACTTTTGCTATTACTGCTACATAAACAGCGCATGTCTATAAAACAAAGTAACACAAACATGACTTACCCAGTCCGTCATTCCAAGTCAATTCAGGTAAAATATCCTACTGCGAGAGTGAGCTGTATTAAAATATTCCCACATCAAGGCGAGTAATACTACGAGGCCTCTTTCTGCGACCTCGGCTTTTCCTGTGAGCTGTAAGCCCAGAGGCAGCTCGCTGTCCTGAGCTGCCTTGTAAACTTATCAATGTTCTTCAAGCAATAAGTTGCACGTCCTCGTCTGTTTGGCTCATGGTACTCCTTTCGCATGGTATTTCAAATCCTAGTCGGTTGCATCCATTTATAACGAGCTTTTAGCTTAATAATATTCGATCATAATATAGGGTAGCAATAGCTCTGTGTTCCAGGGCTGTGATTCTCGCTCGGATGGTGAACATTAGCAGTGACGCCCCTCCCCCCTCTGCTCACCGGCATCACCGCCGCTACAGCCACACTGACACTCAGCCATGTGCGGGGTCTACCAGAAGCTTCAGCAGGGGCTCCAAAACAGAGGCGTTCTCGAGAGCCAGGATTGCTATTTTGCTATTGGTTCCAAAATCTGTCTATCAGCAAGAAATAATAAATTGGGTAATATGATTGGATAACCGTGGTTGGTGAACAGAAAGGGGGCAGGGTTATTTCGAAGGATGGGTGGCTCTGCACCGCTCGGTTACAGGCTGGAAGAACAGACGAGGAGAAAACAGCCAGTAGCCGAACGGATAGCCGAAAAGAAGTGAAAGGATATGGGAATAATGGTTACGTTAAATGTACACGCCGTGGAATTATCTCAATAAGGGGATTATTCTTGCTTCTTGTATTCTTATTAACACTCTTATTCAGCGCCAAAGGAAATAATACAGATTTTGGGTTAGTTACATAGCAGCTGTTTGTCCATAGCACGGGGTCTCCGGGGCCCCATCGCAGGGACTACGACATTAGAGGTAGGGTCAGCCCCACCTTAAGCCAGCTATAATGGAACAAAAGTGTCGGTCTTACCGGGCCTGGCATGCGACTAAAACAGGGATATGGAATTTTGTCTACGGGTTCTGGCTGGTATATCATCCCAGAGGTTTTTTTTGTTCATATGGCATATACGTTTTTTTAAGCAACTGGGAAATTAAATAAATGTACTTCTATTTAGTTATTAAAGTGTTTTAAAATAGTTTCGTGTGTTTGCAATTTTATTTCACTGTGTTGGTGGTGTTTCGTTCGAGTAACGCTGCTGCGAATGGTCGTGGTGTGACGCCGATTCATTGAATCAATGAGTCGATTCATTGAATCAATGAGTCGACTTTTGAAGATTAGAGTTATAATTCTTTGAGTTAATTCATTGAATCAGTGAGTCGGGTTTGAGGCACGAGTCTTTAATGAAGTTTAGTTTAGATGTAAGGTTATAATATATATGATGTGTACGCTTGAGATTTACGTGTTTCAGTTAATATATTTAAAACTGACTTGACGAGGCAGCGTTCATCCAGAAATAGATCGAGTACATGTGATTGCCTTTATATTTCTGATGGGAGGAGAACTTGGATCTGCTTGGTCTGTCTCGATCAACGTCATTTGTTTCGGGGACCAGTGAAGAGTATTTTAGAATATAATTGAAATTTACTTTCATAATCCGTTCAGACTGTTTTAGTCGTAAAGTTCATCAAAATACATTAAGGTAGATTAATATATTAACATTATAGTAGATTAATATATTAACACAATGAGTAGGAACTCCAAACTCAAGTCATGGATCAGTTGTTTGTCCTTTTTCGATCAATTATTTTTAATGTTTTCATAAATATATTAATATTGTTTTAGGATGCAGTCTGTGAGTGTCACAAATTATCAGATGGAACAAACTTCTTTGGATGGTATCGTTTTTTAAATTTAATTTCCCCATTGTGAGGATTAATAAAGGCTTATTTTATTCATACACACAACTCAGCCTAGAGGATCCGCCATTCCAGACATGCTGCAGTGCACGTAGCCTGCAAAAGAATTTACGAGGCGCACTGAGCAGATCACCGCGGTTCTGTACTAGTCTAAAAACTGGATACTAAAAAGCAAAAATGATATAAATCAGGGTAGTCCGAGAGGGTAAAATGAAATTTGCCCTCTACCAAACCTAACCCGGATAAGAAAACGTAAACTGGTGTATTTATTTTATAGTAGAAATGTCAATTTTATGTCACAAACAATCAAAGCAAGGGTTAAACCTACAAAGCAACACGTTCTGGGGATATTCGCACATTTTAATAGAGATTATGTGGGTTTTAACTTTAATTACCATGGACCGATCCATGCCGTAGAGCTCGCTAAGTGAGTTCATTCTCGAGTTAGAGCTTTGTTCAGACAGTTAATTTATAATCCAGAAGGGGGCAGTAGTGTGCCTCGCTTGTTCTTTCGTATTACGCTTGGGAGGATCACGTGATCAGATGGTCGGATGTGCCACGACTCGCCAGCCTTCGTGTTGCTATTCGGTCACGTGATACTTATCCCAACCTAAAGCACTGTCAGCAATTCCAAAACCAAGAATTAGCACCATTAAAGCTATTCGAGTGTAATTATAGGGGGAACAGATGCATCTCTTTTACTCTGCTCGGCTTATTTACTATTTCATCTGCTTTGCAAAAGTAAAAGCACACAAATAAGTCATATGTTTTCAGTAAACTCAGATTGATTCATACAAATGTACGAGCTTCTCGTGTGATCAACTTTTATTAGGATTTTAACATGTTTTACACTTTATTTACATTCATGACAGTCACAGTATTTATTCAGTACAAACATTTCATCAGCACACAACTTTATGAAACAGACACTTTAGTGTCTCCAATTAACCTGTCTTCGTGTTTTTGGGCCCGTGGGAGGAACCTGGAGCATCCAGAATAAACTCACAGACTCAGGGAGAACATACAAACTCCACACAGAAATGACCCAGGACCCCTTTTGCAGTGAAGCGACAGTGCCATGCCACCCCAAGTAATGTGTTTACAATTACCTCTGTAATAACACATCTAAATATTTCATCCGAAGATTCAACTTTCCTCACCAAATCTTGTGTGCAAACATCTCTAGGTTTAGTTTAGGCATTGCTAGTTGATTAGGTGTCACTAGGATGCACAACCCTATACAATAGAACAGGATGAAGGCAAAGGAAAAAGGTAACGAATTTATTAAAAATGAAAAAAGAAGAAGACGGTGTTAAATCAGAAATAGTTTGAGGCTTACTTTGCAACTTTTCTTTACTCTAAACCAGCCCACATCATCCGATAATACAATCTACACAAAGTAAACTCATTTATTATAGATCACGTTTCCTGAAACACCTTGGACAAAATGGCAATACATCACCGTGTCACGCCTACAAAGCGCAACCACTTCACATTCTAGCGTGTTTTTGTGAGAAAATCAGTATTATGCTGACCAAACATTAACAGAAATAACAACTAACTACATTAACACTACAAAAATCTATAGACCAAGTATAATAAAAGATGCCAGTTCCTAATGCAGTACTGGTTTTAGCTCATTTAACAATATACTGGTGGAAAAAAAGGGTTAAATTTAAACAAAAGCAATGATCTGGTGGCATTACAAACAAAAAAAAGGCAAATACCGTCAATTTTATTGCAACATATTTAGTCATAGAACTGACATTTAGCAGTGGATAAATACATAGAACTAAGTTTACAAAATTAACAATGGCACTCCACAATAAAGATATGGCTTTGATTTTTTGGTATTTTTTTCCATGTCAGTATGCATTTATATTTCCAAATTACAAGGTTTGGTAGAAAGAAATATCACATCACATTTACATTACATAAAAGCTTTATACATACATAGATTTGTACATCACAATTAATAACGAAGGAAGCCCCTTGGAGATTAAGCAGTGAAGCAGTTTTGATGAGGGCTGGTGACCACAGACTATGCTTAATATGTAATTTTTATTCGTTCAGTTCTTACAAAGATTATTTCGATTCACCAAAATACTAGTCTCGAACTTGTGCTTTATATTCAAGTCTATAATTTGGTCACATCTACCCATTTTCCACTGATATGTTCATTGTCTTGTCTTATTGTTGTTACTTTTTACTTAATATTAAAAATGTGAACACACTGTAAACATCTGATGAACCTGGAATAAAACATAAACCAAGCCCTTCTCCTACCTTGTACATTATTAGTGTTATCTGTTCATATGTATAGAAGACAGTCAATGAGAATATGGAAATGCTATTGAATCTGCTCTATGGCGTTTTTTTTTTAAAGCATGCTTTCCTGTGGACACTTCCACAGTAGTTCTTTAGCATTTAGAGGAGTTTCAGACCACCTGTTACGTTATTCACCATCTCCTCATCTCCCATGATGGCCAGCACAGTGCTAGAGCCCGGCTCTACCTGAAAGTATCATGTTATAGGTAAATATAGTGCATATCAAGCCTAGGACAAGATTTAGCATCCTAAACATAAGCAGATCATTTATAAAATCTTCCAGCCTTTACCTGTGTATGTCCGGCATCCTGGATCAGTTTAGTAGGGAGGTTTAGACTCATAGCAAGAGCTTGCAACTCTAAAAGGTGTGGCATGTTAGTACCCTGCAGCACAATCTTCTTTGCTCTGAAATAAAACAAATAATGCTGTTGCTTAACCCTAGTTTGATTATCTGCACATTCACCCTGAAAAATAATATGATGCTTGTTTCTCCAGAGTTAATATCTCTAATAGGAGACTAATGGGAACAACTTATTTTTAATAATACACAGTCAATTACAGCTTTGATCTTTGTACAGTCAAGCTAGCATAGGTTATTTACTAAGACACATTTATATTGTCTATATCTGCCACAAAGCAGTTGGAACGATTAGAATATCATACATTATAATGTTTGATAAATAAAAACTGTCTCACCCAGCATGGTCCCACTTCCATGCCATTTCTCTCCAGGTGTTTTTCTCCTGCATTGCCTGGTAAAGAGCAACTGCTGCATGGCCCACCTGTGCCGCCACCTACAGAATCAATCTAAAATCTTTACTCTATTTCAACCTACACCCCCTGTGGTTAGATAATGAAGCCAATCTGATATGAGGCGTACCTTCCCCACGCCCATTGAGAGCTCCATGTTAACCACAAAAACCATCTTAAACATGACATCTTCATCCCCTTCTTCCTACAATAATTAACAAAACACGCTTATGAATTGAAGGTAAGGCATAGGGTCTAACAATGTGGGTGGTGTGACATTATTTACAGACCTCATTCTCTAGTTTGTTGAAGTAGTACATTGCTGCCTCTTCAGCAGACACATTCCTTGTTTGTAGGAGTGCCTAAAAGCAACAGGCCAAACCTGTGTTATTGCCCAGATCTTTAAATCTTTTCATTCTAAATGTGTTTACGTCGTCATCCAAGCTTTTGCTTGAACCAACACTTGGGATGTAATGACATTTTAAGTGTTTAACAAATGTTTTTAAGGTGATGAAAAAAGTAGTAGTAGTGGGTTGTATAGGTCTATGCAAACTTGTACATGTTCTCTATCAAAACATACAATTAAAAGAAATCAAATTTGGTACTGTAGCCAGTTTCACCAAAAGATACAGGAAATCAGATGTTATGGTTTACATGTTTACATGTTATTAGCTGATGCAAACTTTCCCTCTAGACCAGGGGTCACCAACGTGTCGCCCGCGAGGACCTCATGAGTCGCCCGCGGGCCTGTTCTAAAAACAGCTCATAATAGTGAAAGTTACCAATGAA
>JAOTRQ010000010.1:2047098-2068747 GCA_028565875.1 Hoplisoma paleatum | reverse complement strand
TCTTCCTTTGTGACGCCGTTCAAATTAAAAGTCCCAGAAATCCTTTGACGAGACGCAGCGTTTTTCTTTCCTGCGACTAGTCGACCAATGGAATTCGTCCGGCTAGTAATTTTTTTTGGTCGACCAATCGATTAATTGCGGTCAGCCCTAGTGTGTACATATAATTCCAATTTCCAAAAATACTGATTTGGTGACTTACAGGTTAGCACATCCACGGAGTTCCTGTCTTATCCCAAGATAAGACAGGAACAGAATGCAACCCAATGCTTCACTTGAACGTTTTCACAACTCACTTTCTCTCGTTCTCTTTCTAGCTTTGTTGTGTAACTGCACCACGTCTCAGTGTGAAAAGAATGGCTACCGCTGTGAGACGACGGGAGCCTGCATGGCTTCTACCTCCCTGATCGACGGCCAGGAGCAGCACGTCCGGATCTGCATTGATAAAGAGAAGCTGATTCCTCCAGGGCAGCCTTTCTTCTGCCGGAGTGCAGAGGGCCTGCTTAACATTCACTGCTGCTATACAGACTACTGCAACAGTCTAGACCTCAAAGTGCCCTCAGGTACGCCTGCCGAAGGGTAAACACAAACGCAACAGGACCCACAGAAACTTGATACCATCTAGCGTTGTGGCAGTGAATAACTTCACGGTGCATTTGTCTTAATACTGAACCCATTCACACTTTGAAGGAATGGTGTTGTAAACAAACAAAAAAAAACAAACCAGAATTGTTTTGACATTCAGAATTGTTACACAACTTTGCACATTCTACTTTGCTTTGCTATTGTGTGTTTTTAAGGAGATGTTTTAAATAATTTTATGAGAAAAAAACATTCACACCAACAGAGCATCCTGAGAGAACTAAAACCTCTAGATCTTGCTTTAAAAATAATAAATAGTTGCAACCCTAATCATCATGAAACAAACAGGACGTCACCCAAAAGATGCAAAATTACAAACTTGTGAAAAAAAGTCTTTTTGGCCAACTTGGCGGCCTGTTATGACTGTGGCATCAGTCCGGCTGGCGCTCTAGTGAAACAGTTGGCCGAGCACGAGGCAGAGATGGTGTATCAGTTCGTGTCTACATGAGTGGTTGAGTAAAACACACGTCTAGTGGTTTCTTTTGTGTGTTGTCAACAAAAATCATGAAAAGCCTGGTGGTCTCATCTGTCTGTAAGAAAGAGTGGGCAATGCAGTAATAAACAAAAAGTTAGATAATTCCTGATCTGTGGCCATTAGGGGAGTTGTACTCTAGTACTTAAAGTGCTTACAGTGACCCTTGAGTGACCCTTAATCGTTTACACAAAATACTGTTAAAGTTACTTTGGCTGAAAGTGTCTGTTGAATGTTCTCTTCATCAGTTTGCTCTTCTTCTTTTCCAGTGAACGTGCAGCCTAACTCAGCGGGGATGACGGGAAGCTGGGGCCCCGTGGAGCTTGCTGCTGTTATTGCAGTTCCTGTGTTTATACTTTGTGTGTTGGTGCTATTGGGCCTGTTCATTTTCCAGCACCACCAGAGAGGATATGGACAAAGACAGAGACTGGAGGTGGAGGATCCCAGCACTGAGCACTTGTACCTGGCCAAGGACAAAACACTCCAGGACCTCATCTATGATCTATCCACATCCGGTTCAGGATCAGGTCAGCGTTATGCCAACAACTCACCCTGTATTTTAGACATTACCTCTTGTGGATTTGCTTATTGCGGCATTATTTGTGTGATTTTCGTGACTGATATTATGATGCAGTCGATGTTATTAGCATAAATGAACAAACTTTATAGTTTGGTGTTTATTATACATGACAGGCTTTATACCTACTTATAAATGTAGTGAATGTTACAAGTATTTCTTTGTGGACAGGTCTGCCTCTGTTCGTACAAAGGACAGTAGCAAGGACGATCGTGCTACAGGAGATCATTGGGAAAGGCCGTTTTGGGGAGGTGTGGAGGGGGAAATGGAGAGGAGGAGATGTAGCAGTTAAGATCTTCTCCTCTCGGGAGGAGCGCTCCTGGTTCCGTGAAGCTGAGATCTATCAGACCATAATGCTGCGTCACGAGAACATCCTGGGATTTATTGCCGCAGACAACAAAGGTAAAATATTTATGCCATTGTAAAATGTTTCACAGATATGGTACAGAATTTCACATGATCATGAAACGATGTGATCCTGCAGAGGATTTGAACTGCAGAGGATTTTTTCAATTAGAAGTCATTGTGCCGTACATTTATCCAAATGTAATTACCGCTAATAACGTTTCAGTTGGTTGATTTATTATACTATCCAATTTAAGACATCCCAGGTTTGACTTCCATGTATATTTGGGACTTTCTGTGTAGAGTTTGCAGGTTTTTTCCATCGGCTTATTACAAGCACTCCGGATTCCTCCCACCGTCCAAAAACATACAATTTAAGGAAAATTGTGGATACAAAATTGTCCATGACTGTCGCGGTTCCCAAACTTGTTTGCCTTATTTTTTACAAACCATCCTGGACTGGTTGATTTAACTCCTTCATGCCTCAGTTTATTTGTTTAATTTAATTTGTTAATTATTTGTGTTTTTTGCTTTCCACTCAAAGCGGTCGTCTGATAAATCACTGCGAGGTTAATGTATCCAGTGTTTATATCTACAAACACAAACCAGCATCTATCAGTACTTATTTTCCAAAGATTTTATATGGAATAATGGAGCCAAGTTTCAGCTTTGTAGGTCCCTGGAAAGTGGGAGAATTAGTGATGTGTGAGTGAGTCAATGAGTGAGTACTTTGGCGTTAATACACAGATGGATTAATAGGTTGATAGATAGATAAATTAAAAATGTAGAGCATGCCTTCCAGGTATTTATCTCTTCCATTGTCTCTACATGTTCGCTGTACAGTTAAAACTATACTGGACGTACTAATGTGTATAATTCTAACACTCTGTCCTTGTCTGTCTTTTTCAGATAATGGCACGTGGACTCAGTTGTGGCTGGTTTCGGATTATCATGAGCATGGCTCTCTGTTTGATTATCTGAATCGATATTCTGTCACCATAGAAGCCATGATCAAACTGGCACTGTCTGCATCCAGTGGCCTGGCACATCTGCATATGGAGATTCTGGGCACTCAGGGTATGTGTGGTGGTCGCGCTAGAGCCGAGAGGCCAAATAGTCGACTAACACCAGTCATCTTCTAATAGACAGAGACAGCTGGACTAGATCTCTCTCAATTAGGCTTAGTTACTGTGTACAACACAACTAGAGATGTATTTATACCTGATATAAGTGGAAGCTTCTCCACTATTTAACACATACTTACTAAGTAATGAATACTCATAAACCCTAAAATACTCTGTGTGTGTGATTTATTGGGATTTCTTATTGAGCAGGTAAACCTGGTATTGCTCATCGTGACTTAAAATCCAAGAACATCCTGGTAAAAAAGAACCTGACATGTGCCATAGCCGATCTGGGCCTCGCAGTACGCCACGAGTCTGTCACAGATACCATCGACATTGCACCCAACCAACGTGTCGGCACCAAGAGGTACACGTCGTCTGTCACACAGTTATTAGACTGAACTGAATCTTAACTTCCAGTCTGTCAGTTTCAGTTCTGGTAGCACATTTCTTTTTATTAATCGAGTCCGTGTGTGGTTTTAGGTACATGGCCCCTGAAGTGCTGGATGAGAGTATTAACATGCGCCACTTTGATTCGTTTAAATGTGCTGACATCTACGCGCTGGGGTTGGTGTACTGGGAAATCGCTCGCCGTTGCAATGCTGGAGGTAAGAGATGAAAATCCCGTTAAATACACGCGACTGTATTAATCTGAGGTGTAATATAGTAGGAGAAGAGTTAACTGTAACATCAATTCTTGTATTTAATTGCTTGTATTTATAAAAAAGATTACAATAAACAAAAGTTTGAAGTACAACTTTAATAGATGCTATGAAAATGATCCTAAGAGATAGTTTTGTTGCAGTGGGAGTTAATTGTACCATATCAACTTTAAATTCATCTTTGAATTGTGTGCTGTAATTCTATATAGATAGTAAGGAAGTGAATCGATTTGGATCGATTCTTGGTGAATCGTTACATGACTACCTTTTATTTATCATAATAATAAATGAATAGTATTTTTTGGCTAGGAACAAACTGCTTAAAATTATTTAAGCCAAACACAATTTGTCAAATGGCGAATAGCGGGAGCGCCCTTTGAATCGTTCATCAATTCTTGGTGCATCGTTACTGATAACACATTATTTTGTTGTGTGTGCGCTCCAGGAATACACGAGGAGTACCAGCTACCTTATTACGACCTTGTACCCTCCGATCCATCTATCGAAGAAATGAGAAAGGTGGTGTGTGATCAGAGGTTACGACCCAATGTGCCCAACTGGTGGCAGAGTTATGAGGTATGTGCACGCGTGCGCACACACACACACACGCACACGGAGTCAGTCAGCACAATCCCTTTAACTTTTACATTTTTTCTGTGTCTCAGGCACTGCGTGTGATGGGAAAGATCATGAGGGAGTGCTGGTACGCCAACGGTGCTGCCCGCCTCACTGCTCTGCGCATCAAAAAGACCCTGTCTCAACTCAGCATGGACGAAGACGTCAAGATGTGAAAGAAAAGCAGATGTGGTTAGAAATGTCTAACAGAAATGGTGTATAAAAACCTTACTACTCCAAACCGTCCTGCCAGTTTGAAAAAAAAATGTATTGCCGTCTGCTCACCGGCCTACCTCACCCTGAAAGCCAAAACTCTAAACAGATGTATTTGCATTGTATTCCTGAACTTGTAACTGTCTCGAGCGCTCGTCCTCCTCACACGTCCACCGACTGCAAGATCTCATCCTGCTGATCTACGCTACCACTCCCGTCCATCATATAGTTCTAGCCTGTTTGATGGCAAACGTGTATTATCATATTATTCATACTTATTACCTTCTTGTAACATGTCTATCATATAATCAGCTCATTGCAGAGATACCGTCTGAATCGCGCTTGCTCAGATTTAACCTCGCCGATGTCGTGATGTGACTCGGTGACTCTGGTTTTTAGCACCTGCCATGAAAAGGAATGGCATTTGAATATGGGTTTGTCCGGATCTATTTTGCACTTCCCCAGGTTATCTTGTAGGATTCTGGACAAAGGTTAACAGAGTCGCTCATTTGAATGTGGGTGCTATTTTGAGCTTTAGTTGCTGCTGTAATCGGAGTGCTTGTTATTTTAGCACGATGATGGATTAAAGATGATAATCCAGTTCGATCTTGTGGGTTAGAGTTGACCCTTGTGGCACTACTGATGTTTGATTTCTTTTGTTGTAATACTTATTCTAGTTTGTAGAATAAAATAGAACTGCTCCTTTTGATCAGTAGTTGTGAAACTAGCAAAACTGAAAATCTGAAAACTAGTTTTCCAGAGTTGTATGTGGAGACATTTATTAAACATTTTATGAGCTACACCTCTCATATAGATACATTGTGGGTGTAGAGCTACTCTGAATTCTTTTTCTGCATGTCTGACTTGTATGTTCTGTATGTATGTGTAATGCATGAACTGGATATCTAGCATCTCTTTCAGGCACATTCAAGCACGAGTGAATGTTGCTCAGTGTATTTGTCCTTGTTCCTAGTTTCGTGATTATAATGTACATAGGATGACTCTTGGAAAGGTTACAGCAGTGTGTGCAGGTGTGTGTGTGTGTGTGTGTGTGTGTTATCTTTATACTTGGATTGGTTTATTCGAATTGGTTCTGATTAACACTAAAGCTCGGTAATGTGTTAGAGAGGATTTTGTTGTTTTGAGTAAGCTGTTCCCACAGCGATGGGATTTATTGTTGGGCTGGAGTGTAAACATGATCTGAGCTGGTTTCCCAGGATGCCTCACTGGTGGAGTCACATCGACATCTCTTTACCATGCTAAATGTCAAGGTCACATCAATCGAAAGCTGTAAAAGTGGACACTGAGTTTCGGTGATCTACGTTCAAATTTTTTTTTAAACTTTCAGACCCATTTTATGTCCAGTGATAGAAAAGATGAATTCTGTTTTTTTAACATACAAACAAAATATTGTATTTTATTGTTTTTCAAAATCTTTATTGTTGCTCATTCAAATGAGATGAACGCTTACTTTGCCTTGTAAGCTGGAGTGCTTTCATGCCTCACATTAGGTAAAAAGAGAAAAAATGTGGCGTCCCTTGCAATTGGAACAGAGTCTGAAAGGTTTAAAGTTACAGGCTACTACAGACCTACTAATGTCTAGTCCACACTTTAATCCAGAAATGCTTGATATCTTGGTTGCCCTTCACCACTGGTAATTTGCACCACTGTTTCTTTAATTTGCAGTTTCTAGTGGATATTTCGAGAAATGTAATTTATTACAACCTCATGTGTGGCTTTTCTAGGGGTTGGAAACATCACGGCATGTGTAATTGCTGCCCTAAATTGCACCCGTATGAGAGACAAGTGTGTGATGTTTTTGTTTTGTTTTTACATCGGGGGGGGGGGGGGGCGGGGGGGCGGCATTGTTGGTGACCTTCCATCTACACGACCAATTCACCTCCTTCACTGTTGAATATCAATATAGGAACTGAAGTGCATTTTGGTAGACCAGGGATGACCTGTCAACTAAAATGAAAGATTTTAAGACATGAAATTGTGGGCGCTCTTGCACGAAACCATACTTGCAAAAAAGGCTGATTTATAGAAGATCAGAAAATAATATTTATTTTATGCTTGGAAATGTCATCATAGAATTACTCTTTATTGTTTTTCACTGGCTATTCTTTCTGACCTAATGCCGTATTTCATTCCGGTTTGGATTAAGCTATTCACGCCTGTATAGATGTCTGACCAGCTGATAGCAAGCGTATTTTACCATTGCACCATCAGAGTAACCAAAATCTTACTCGTCAGCAATCATAGGACAATATAGGACCATATGCCACCATATGCTTGCAGATTCGGTTGGATCGAAATCCCAAGCGGTGCCACTTACTGCCTGATAAATCAAATCTTAATAACCTTTTATGTGGAGAAACTTGAGCTCTGATGATGGACATTGGATTTCGGATTCCTTTATCAGACACAACCTGATTAAATCAAACTATCAGATCATCACTACTGAAGTTCTCCTGCTCCCTCTCGTCCACTCCTATTGATATGCAAGCTGTAAATAGTTTATATTAAATGTGCTTTTATTTTTGGATGGTGAAATCTTATGTATTTGATTTGGTTCCAGTTTGCTGTATTTTTGTGAATTTGTTTTATGGAGTGTAAACTCGCAGGTACTACTGATCTTTCGATATAGAATACTCGGTCTTAACAATAGCTATTAACATGTGAATTGTACAGATAGGACTGGTATCATATTCAAGGATGAAATGTTTTGTTTTTTATTGCCAGCTTGGCAGGACGTTGGTAACATGAACCTCTTAAGCATGTGAAAGCCAAAAAAAATGATTTGTGGATAGTGGAATGTTTTTTAGATCACAAAGGTTTTTCAAAGGTTTTGATTTCTTGTTTTGAGGGAAATTGTGGATATTTAACACTGGATTATAAACTACTGAAGTACACAGTACTCTCCATGTTTAATGTACAGTCCACACTACTCATTTGTTTGGGTACAGATGAGTAAAGGTTCGTCTTTTACCTCGATTTTTTTGCTCTGTATTGCTGAGCAGTGCTTTTTTTTCCACTCTGGGGTTCAACCTCTCTGGTTAAAAGTGTATGTACATATATTTATAACTTCCTGACAAAAGTTGCTGCTGCTGGGTTGTAGAGGCATGAGTGTGAGTCAGGGTTGTAATATTATTTATACATTTATATCATGTGCAGTTACACTTCTTAAACTATGAAGCCCGAAATGCCTCATTATAACGGTACCCAGGACAGATACGAGCCCTCCCTTCGATGTATTAATGAGGAAAATAACAGATTAACTTTTTGTTCTTGAAACCTGCCCACCGAGTCTCGCTCGGCTCCTAAAACCAAATCACTTTTTAGGAATCTGTTGTCATGTACATAAGTAATATTATACAGTAATAAAGACATTTTCCTACGCTCTAGTCTCCATGATTGTTTTATTTAAGTAGACTACATTATTCGTTTATTCTACTTCACCAGTATATTCTCTACTTTTATCTCTACATGATTACACAAATATGGTAAATAGTAACTGTACACATACAATTTCAGAGATGCAATTGATTCATATAAATACTTAAGATAAAATGTTTATTCACTCGTGCATTATAAATATAAAACATAATATTTACATCAACGCGTGGAAACATTTTTGCAATGATTAAAGAAAGAATAAAATGTGAAATGGTCTCTTCCTGATATGAGAGCTGGTGTAAAGGTTCTGCTCCCAAATCAATGATACTGGCCTTTAATTCTCATAATCAAATTACAATAGTGAAGACACTACATTTTCCTATAAGCATTTAGGGTAAAAAACAAAAACAAAAACGAAAAACATATCCAGCCTTTAAATCAACGATGAACAGCACCAGCCTGATATAATTGATCTCCTGGTCTGAGAAATAGAAATTCTAGAGAACGTAGTCTAGACTAACACTCGAACAGTCAAATCCATTCTGAAACAATCAGTGAAGTATGACGTTGTACGCTCCAAATCAGAACAAACAACAATACTATAAAGTAGAAAATAAATTCTTGTCATACAATGCCATCATAAAGTTTAGAATAGATTGCTGGCACTAATTAAAGATCTACTCAAATGTTATCATTTGGTTAGCAAATGATTAGAATGCTCCATTTTTATTTGATTAAAAGGTCTGGGTGTTGGCTGATGATTACTGACTTCCATATGTCAATTCTTTTACACTAACTGGTCAACTGTAGAACCAGTTGAAAGTTTGGACACGATGTTTCATTCACTGGTTGAATTTTTTTTACATTGTACATACATCCAGGTTATGGAAGGATGACAAGTGATGACCAGAACTCTCACGATCACGTGACCTGAACCTAGTTAAGATGATTCTGGATGAGTTGGACTGCAGAGTGAAAGCAAAGCAGCCAACAAGTGCTCTGCACCTCTAGGAACTCCTTCAAGTCCATTGGCAATCTGTTCTAAGTTGCCCCTCATGAAATCGACTGAACAAATGCAAAGTACAAAGCTGTCATCAAATCACAAGAATCGCAAAATAAAACATTCTGGTTCGTTTGTGTTACCTACATAATTGCGTAAGTGGTTGTATATGTTCTATAATATTCCATAAACAAAAAATATTGAAACAAAAGTCATGGCCTAACTTTTGATAGGTGCCATTATGTATAATCACAAGTTTGTCTTATATAACACATTGATGGTCGCCTAAAAAACAATCCAGTGCTTCAGCACAATGATCAGCCAGGTGGAGACTGGCACTAAAATTCATATGTAATACCACCAGGTTTTAAAATGATAAGTCATAACAGTATCATGCTGTACTGCACTATGTGGACACGGCGAATCGGAATTTAAATATGAAAGCCATGTTTTCTTTCCAAGTTGTACTAAACAAAAGACTAAAAAAATGAATGTCAGACATCTGAGCAAAGCACTAAAACATAAGTATAGAACTGCTGAATCAGTGAGCAGCTGAAGAACTGCAGTGTGTGTTCTCTTATCGTTCTAGTCCAGCGGCTTTATATAATTAACACTACGAGGCCGACAGGACACGGTAAAGTGTATTTATGGGGGCTTAGAGGTGTGAAATGTCTTCAGACAAAATGCTGACCTCAGGACTGTGTCCCTATTCTTTATACGATCTGTCTGAGAAGAAAATGTTCCCTTATATATTCCTAGATAAATGGCTGCAGTGCATTATGGATATTTCAGTCATCTTGCTGCTACCAATGCTCCTTTCTAGTGTCCTTCCTGTTTTTACTTTCTTTTATTATAAATTATCTTATCGTAAAAACATTTTTGATTAAGACAGTGTTTTGGGAAAGTTAAAAATGGTGACTTATTTTGTGAAATGTTAACATTGGGGATGAAGTTTGTTCGAGGATGATTGGAACAATATTAATAACATTGTAATACATTAGTACAGAGTACTGTACTTAGTTGCCTGAACTGGCCTTGTGATTGGAAGGTTGCCAGTTCGTTCCTGAGTGTCGACAGGTCACGACTAAAGTGCCCTTGAGCAAGGTACTGAGCTAACCTAACTGCTCCCTGGGTGTTGTAGCAAAAGCTGCTCACTGTGCCGGGCCCGTGTGCTCACTGCTGTCCCCTACTGTGTGTTTATTATTGTGAGTAAATGTGTTTAACTGCATAACAGTGTTGAAAAAAGTATTCTTAATACTGTTCTGTGACGGCCTTTTCTTATTTTCTAATCATATGTATTTACAGTGTATCATATCGGCTCAATTAAGTACTTTTTATTGGCCGATTTGCTATCGAGACAGCTGTGGATTGGATTGTCTGTGTGTGGAATCACATTTAGACATCCCCCAGCGTTCTCTGCTACACAGACTGTGTACTAGAAACACTAATACTCATCAGTCCTGGGCGACTGCAGCATGTGGAGGGCTTAAAAGATGCTTCTGAGTAAATGTATGTGCTTGGTCATGTGTATTGTGCGCTGTCGTTTGGTTATCTATGTATTGCTTGCTTCACAGTTCAGAGCAAGAACGCTCAATGTTAAATGAAACGAGTTTTGTTCGATATGTGAAGGGAAGAGCAAATTGAAAATAATGAGAATCAGCATCACTACATTTAGAGGATTATGGTTTTCTTCTAATGATTTGAATCTGCCGATTCATTCTGGCATGTAGAAATTTTCAGCAGGACCACCATCACTTTCTCCTCTTGCTAGTTCCTCTTCTCCGAATTCCAAGTAGGAGGAGAGCGCTAGATGTTCTTCTTTTGTTTCAGTCGGTGCCTAAATGAAAATCAGATCTGGATGTGAATAGACTTCTATCTGACTTTAATAAACTAGCAAAAACAAACACATCAGGACATTTGTCATGAGGGTGACAAGATAACATCACCGTAAGTACTGCAGGGTGATATATTACGATCATGTTTTATTGTTATAGATGATCTTTGGATTCAAATTCAGTCTCTGCTACACAGGGTCCTTGAGTGAGACCCTTAAACCTGTCTGCTACAGAAATTTTGTATGATGGCCGACCCTGCACTCTGACCCTAATTTCTAAATAAACTGGGATATAAAAAATTAAGAATTTTGTTGTAATAACAAATAAAGACATTCTATTCTATTACATTGCTATGACAACATACTCCGCCAAATATCCCTGCTAAAAAATGCCTAGTGAAGTTCAGAATCCCAGTGATTTCCTGCTGTACAACCTGGGCACCTATAAAAAATCTGTCATATTTACACCTGTATATCTGACCAAGCCACCTTACCATCATTTTCACTTGTGAGTACCAGAGCCTGCAGGATGTCTGAGAGAGAAACGATACCCTTCACCACCTCGTGATCATCGACCACCACTAACCTATGAACCTGTGAAGAGAGCGAGTATGAGTGATGGCATACTTCATTCGATATCCAATTATTTAAGACCCCTCCTGCAACTCACCTCTGCCTCCACCAGTCGGTTGAGAATGGCTTCCAGTTTCTCGTCTGCTCGACAGGTCAGAACTCCCTCGAAGTACTGAGAACGATGCTGGAGTGCTTTAGTCACGGTGATATCCAGATTATTATACGTCTTCTCTGCAGCCAGGTTCTTTCAGAACAAGAATACGTTTAAAAAAAATGTTCAGTTCAATATTGCGAACATTTATTTATGTAGCTCATATTTGTAAATAAATCATTTTTACAGGCAACAGTTTAAACACCAGTAATGCACAGAGATCAGTCACCCACCCACAACAGTTCATCTATCCTTACAGATTATGCAAGTAAAAAAAGATTAATAATAAACACATACTATAACATCAAATTTGGAATAGATGTCCACCACTCTTCCTGTGGATAGAAAAATCCAGATTAAACATCAAAAATACATTTAAACTATTTTCTGGAAAGAAATTTATTCATGCTCACCGTTGTCATCAACTACAGGGAGGGCCGATACCCTTTGGTCCACAAAGATTCCGAGAGCAGTATAGAGGGGGGTGTCTGTGTGAACCTTTGCAATGTTGTGGAATGTACCGATGTTCAATTCCTCCAAAGACTTTGAAAGAAATCCTGGTTTGGGCATTTCTGAAATCTGAAAAATAGCACCAGAGAGAAATGGATTGTTTCAGTTAAAGATTATTAATATAATCCAGCGACATTACACATGGTCAAAACAAAATCCAGAATACTGGAATGGTGCAGTGGTAGCGGAATTTGTAGTGGTTATGAAAATAGTACAAACTGTTCCAGCATCAATTCATGTTTATTTGTAAAAGTCCCCTTAAAATAAATTCACCGTACATTCTCTCTCAAAGATTGTACAGTGATGTTTAAGTTGTGCTACTTACAAAAAGTTTAAGGAACTTGAGAATCCTCTTGTGAGTAAGGATATAGAGAGTGTTCCCTGTCAGGGGGTCGATTACTGGCAACCTGTGGATCCTGTGCTTGACCAGAGATGACACAGCATCATATAGACTAAAGAAAGAGGATAGAAAAAAATTAAAAGCTCAGTCTATCAAAAAATAGAAATCTCATTAAACATAGTTCAGATCATGTCAATGTTTACCTGGCGTTAGGCGAGATAGAAACTAAAGGTTTGAAGGAATCTTGGAGGTAGACCTCTATAAATGAAAAAAAGAACAAAAAATATTTTCTGTATCTTTATCATGCGTAAATGTTTGTATTCTTTTGTATTCAGTGCTTTACCTCTCCATGTCTCGATTTTGTGCTCTTCCAATTCATAGATCTGAACCTGACAGACAAGAACATACTTTATTACATGAAATTATTATGGATTTAAAGTTCTTTTTTGTAATATTTACCATTGGTGACTTGTAATAACGATGGAGTATGATGATAAAGTCTGTTATAGTCAGCATACCTGCAATAAATAATTGATAACAGAGTTGCTAGACACGATGTGTGATTCTAATACACAGAAGCAGATACACATGCTGTAGTAACTATTATCCGCTATTTTTTATATCAGCAATTTGCACAGATCTGGCAGCCAGACCCTTATATGAAACACAAATCCCACAAGTCCACTGTAGACATCGGCATGTGAATCCAAAAGACTGATTTAAGATTGCTGACAAGGGACAGCACTGTAGCAATCAAAACAACGGTGTGTGCACACTTGTAGTGCACACTCACTGCATACAGCGGTCCCCTGACTCTTAAAATGTTTAGTTTATGATTTGAACATTTGAAAGAATTGATTGATTTTTATCTGTAAAAACGCCTTCCTGGAGGGTAAACATAAACGTGACAAAACCTTTAGAAACTTGATGCCCTCTAGGATTGTGGCAGTGAATTACTTTGCAGTACATATGAAAGACAGAGAACTATAGAAGAATAACCACGCAGTTGAAGTATAATTTTTTTTGCCATGGTTTTTACTCTGTGCACATGTGCTAGCGGAAAATCACACCGCACCACCAAGGTGCTATAAAGTTTATCATGTAATGCTTGATACGATGTAGATGCAGAAACAAGATCAGCCTGTGTGTAGATCTGATGCAGATTTATTTTACTTATATATAATGTTGATGTCTAAATGCACACTAAAACCAAAAAAGTTCGAGTTTTCCAGCAGTAATGGTCTAAAAATCTGCACTAAAGCCACTTACCCACAAAGCATTGCTTTTTGCTGTCCCAAAGGGGAGCAGCTCTGACTCCATTGGAAACAAGAGCAAAAAATGCCTTTTTCACCTGGTAATGGAGAAAAGTAAACATTTCAAACAAGGTAATAAAACAATACTCCCACCCTCTGCAATAACGTTCCCAGTGTATTAAATTCTTCTCCGCCTGGTGCCTCAGGAGTCTCACCTGCAAAGATGTGTCAAACACGACCAGTTTGGAGCTAGTTGGCACCAGGTCATAGCAGCGATGGGATTTCATGAAGCGAGTGTAAACATTATACTCAGGATCTAAATTACAAGACAAGAAAACAAACCAGTCGACCTGTAACATCATTTAGTTTTATTCAAATGTGATTTGAAAAGCAACTAAATATGTGAACTACCATCAGGGTGTGGATCCTTTTTACCCTCCAGCTCATCAAGAACAGCAGGAATCTAAAAACAATAAAAACACCGATCCTAGATAAACACAAGTGTAAAGCAAACAGCGTAATTGCTTTTTGTTGACTGTGAATACACACCGTCCTGCTCGGTGAACAATTCTCATATCAAACATATCTTAGAGAATACACACTGAATCGAACCCTGCTGTTCAGCTGGTGAATATCCGACCATGTTCGGGTTTATAATTCACAATGCTTTTAGAAAATAGTTTTGCAACAATTTTTTTATCTAAGATTCACCTCTATTGCAAGTCTTTGGTCTATGGGAGAAAACCGTAGCACCCAAACAAAACCTACACAGACACAGTGGGAACATCTGTGTAATGTTAATGTGATTACCTGGTTTTAAATGAACATTATTTTTGTTAGAGTGGTTTTAACATCTAGTTGAATCACAAATAAACTTTGGCTTAGTGAATAGCACCGTCACGGATTCCCATGTCCGCTTTCTATATGTGGAGTTTCCATGTTCTCCCTGTGTCTTTTTTGGGTTTCCTACGAATAATCCAGTTCTCTTCCACAGTCCAAAGACATGCAGTCAGGTTAAATGGAAATACTGCGATGACTTAGTGATTAAGCTACTGGACCAGAAATCAGAAGGTCACCGGTTGAATACTCACTACCACAACCATTGCCACTGTTGGGCCCCTAGGCCATTAATCCTCAACTGCTCAACTGGTGTTAAGTTGTTATTGTGAATTGCTTTGGCTCAAGGCGTCTGCTAAATTTTGAAAATGTGCTGAAATATCTTGTATGCGTTTTCCTCCACGTCCTGCAACAGACTGGCAACCTAATCAGGTGTTTAGTGTATTTGCCCAGTGTGTCGTCCACAGTGACCCTAAAATTGCATTAAGCGGTGGTAAAACTAGATAATAAATGGATGGATTGATGGATGGATGAAGTACTAGTACACTTAACGATTTTGTATATTAAAGTTGCAGATACATGCATCACACTTTTAGCATGTACAGCTTTAGTCTAAACTGAAAATCAAACCAAAAATAAAAATGTTTAATGTGTAAACAGCTTATGATATTAAAATAATGAGCTAGAACTACCAAACTGATGAACCTGTACTTCTAAAAAGAAAAGCCATAAATCTGAAATAGTTTCCCTCCCATTGAGATCCATTATAAAAAAACAGCTTAAATGTACTAAAACAGCTACTTAGAAGCATCAAACTTTAATAAAATATGAGGATATATAAGAAATATGTAGGAAAGTCTGTCAGAACCATTTTAGATATAAAAGCACTTAAGAGGTTTCTACACATGCAAGTAGTTCTTATTTATTTATTTTTGACTAAAAACACGTTAATAAACTTTTACAAAGTACTTAACACAGACTACGACGCGAAGAAAGAATGTAAGAGCTCGTCTACATTTCCCTGCTAAGCGAGCAAACGTAACAACAACGTAAAGACTATGTAGGTAACTACTTAACATGTTTATCAGGACGTGATATAGTAAACAATTTTGCAAATATTTTAACGTAAATAAATTGTTTGTTAATGTAAATTATTTGGTTCGTTTAGGCAGCTACAAAAAAACGAAGCTTTTTCGTGACCCTGGTTGTGTCCCAAATCGAGTACTAGTGTGCTAGGTAGTGTGCTGAATAAGCGCAGGAGTGCCGCTCGGGACACGGTGTTTATACGCACTACAGCAAGACAACTTCTCGGTTTGGGACACCATCCGAGCCTCGGCTAGTTTCCAGAGCAAACTTCCAATAGTCCAATAATGCTGACCGCTGGCTCGGTGAAGCTGGCTAAGCCGACACAAAACGACCTTCAAAAACGACTTAAACGACATTAGAATCAATACAATACTCACACACTCCATTGTCCATCCACGATATCCGCCGACACTCCTTTCTGTTCCCTCACACACTGTTCAGAGCGCCAACAGGAAATGACGGTTTAACAGACGCCTTTATCCAATCGACTCACATGAGTTACTGTAAACAGACTGAGCGACCTGGCGGCCATGTGGGATCGAAACAACAACCTTCTGATTAGGGAACGGTGGCTATACGGCATGAAGATCCTGGGGTCGTTCCTGAGTGGAGTTTGTTATTCACGTACAGTCTTGTGGGTTTGACTCCAGGTGCTCCGATTTCCTTGCACAGTCCAAAGTGCCCATGACCATTGTGAATAAACTCAGTAGTAACAACAGTTACTAACACTTCTATGGTGGTTGAGAATTGCACAATAAATCTTTCTCAATTGTCCCTATGCTGGTTGCCTATATCTTGTTAACCAGCTCTTGACCAGCATTATTTTTAGCAGGGAATAAGAGGGAATAAGATTTGCACTTTTATTGTTTTGTATATATTTGTTCTTATTAAGTTTTCTTATTCGTCATGACTGAAAGTTGCTGGAAGTTTCGCTCACGACCGGCTGGTCATCAAGGAATAAAATAACCAATGCTGGTCAAGAGTTAGTTAACAAGCATAGGGGGTGTTTTGACTTGAGTGCACCTACAAGACAACTTAGTTTATTCTGCATGTTTTTGATTGTGTGAGGAAATTCAAACGACCATCGGAAAAAAGATCAAACACCTAGGATTGAACTCTGGACTTTCTTCCCAGGAGGTGACAGTCAGTTAAGAAAGCACACAACCTTTTAATTTAATTACAAATAGGGACCAATGAGAATCAAACTACTGTTAATGCAGATCTGATACAAAGACAATAAAAGTCTTTTTGGTCAAATGAATAAAACAAACGAAGACTCCCACAGATTCAAGTGTGTTTTTCTGCACTGTGTTTTTCTTTCATCTAGTATATGAAGTAAACATTTGACACGCTTTGCATTATTTCTATTCTCAGGATGAAAAAATATCCGGTGCTGACAGCAGAATCATGAAATAATTGTTACAGGTAAGATAAACTCCATTTCTGAAAAAGATGTGGCTGTCCATGTCAAAAATCACAAGTATAGTGGCTGTCTTGGTACCAGGAAAATCTGGATAGTTTGATAGAACAGCACATGGATTGGACCTAATATGTTGACACGTTGGATACACTAGGTTCAGAACAAAGAAAATAAAACAGTACAACAGAAACAGTAAATGGAGCAAACACTTTAAATAATCAAGCAAAGCTAAAGAGAGAATACTCAAACTTCTGTTTAATTTGTTAGTTGTAAAATAATCCCATACACTGGTTTTTCTTAGAAAAACAGGGTTGTGTCAATCTGAAGAAGTTTCACACGCCACAGATTACCATCTGGAAATTGAATCAAAAGTAAGCCCTTCCAGATCATTAAATATTATCTAATGGATGGTTAAGCCACTACGGATGCACGACCCAAAGTCTGAGCCATCCTCACACACACATCCTGCAGCACAACTGCATTTTAATTTTAGGATGGTTAAACTCGATTTTCATTATTTGCCAACCCTTGATTATCTTAATTAAAATAAGCGTCACATTTATTTTTGCACATCTTGTAGTTCAAGATTGAACAAAAACGCTTGTATGCTACAGCTTGGACCGCAGTTACATGGTAGGTCACAAATTAGAATAGGACAACCTAAAATTTATTTGATGAATCAAACAGAACTTTTTTTTTATCTTGGTGCTGAAGAGGCTGCCAAATCATATAGTTAATGTAAGTGTGCTCGCCTTAGTTATATTTAATATTTTACATTAAAACATTTTAAGACAAGTAAAATTGAGATGATCAACCTGATTCTTATAACAAAATGATATCAAAGCTTCAATTTCTCCACAAGACACTTGACCATGAGAACATGAGCACTTTGCTTATCCCATTTAGGCGTGTGGCCAGAGCCTTTTTGCAATCAACAATGAAAACACTTGTTAAAACAATTCCCCTTTTATAACATTTGACATGAATATTAATACATCAAATCTTTAACAACCCTGGGCTTTGCAAAAAATCACAATTTCATCTATTGTGAATACATTGCAGTTTTTTTAATCAATCACATTACCAAAGGAGGTCATGATCAATGTAAACCGAGTTCTTCAAAAAAGATAAGTGCCAATAGTCTTACGAAAATCAGTACAAAGTCTCTGTTGTCTGGCAGTCTAATTGCAGTTTGATCCATTTTTTCAAATCACATAAACCAATGTCTTTAAGCAAAGTTGTTGGGTGATGGGTTAAGAATGAGATTCTTTTTTTTAAAGTTCCATAATTAAGTATATAACAACATGTGTGTCTGTCTATATGTTGAATGAAAAGGTATATATTGTTTTTGGGCCGTGGGCGATCTATTCTGCTGCAACTTCATTTTCTGCTTGCTGCCCTGTAGCATTTTCTGCAGTTTTGGAAGCCTATGAGAACAGAAAAAAGACAATGGGTTATTTATATCCAACACATAAATCAAATAGAGCTCACACACAATCACTGATCACACGTCTCACCTTCTTTTTCTTCTTCTTCTGTGCTTTCCGACTTGCCGAGCTCTGTATCAGAGACTATTTAGTGAAAGAAGAACACATGAATGTTGCTTTTGTCCATTACACATATAGAGGCACAACAATTAAACGAAGTAGTTCTTTTCATCCATTTAATTTACCGCTCTACTCTATTCATTCTAAACAGACGACATTTATAAAAACTGGGGGTGAACACCAGGTGTGTTCAGACTACAGATATTAAACACTCATTGGTAAAAATCAGATATTAAACACTCATTGGTAAAAATCAGATATTAAACACTCATTGGTAAAAATGGTGGTTTAAATGTCATCAAGAACTAAATAATTCTTTATCAACATCAACATCTGTTCAAGTTGGTTACCTTTAGCTCAGGATCCTGAACCTCGTGCTCAGATTTGTAGAGCTCTGGCTCAAATGGTCCACTGGTGATTCTCAAAGGCCCATTGGCCATCAGCAGCACTGTGAACTTGAACTGAGCCACGAATTCACCTGAAGAGACAAAAACCAGCCAGGTGATGTGATGATCATAAACTGAAAATCAAAAAATAGTGAAGTACAGAATAAGTTGTTCCTCACCTTCTTTTTCATTAAGTACAGTGAAGGGCTGCAGAAGCTCATGTTTGGCACATTCGACCACACCCAAACGAGCTTTACCCTCATCTTCGAATGCCCTGCAGCGAGAAAAAGAAAAGAAAAAAAGGTACAGATTACAGGACCTGTATTTAGATCTCGATCAGGTCTGATCTTTCTCACTGTGCTTGCACACATCGCAGTCAGAGACTGGTTCCTTCTTACCTGAGAGTGAAAGGCATGGCGTCGAAGCGTCGTTCAACCTCACTGAAGAAAATTCTGGAAGTTTTCATTTTCAAACCATACTGTTTACTGGGGTCCCGCTTGTAAATAGTGGTCCTCTGGCCTCCATCTCTTGCCTAATGAAGACAGTAAAAAAGATTTTTGTTCATTACTATTTTAATGCTATGTTAAAAAGTTATATCTACCTAGCTATCTTTGTTCCATTGTATTACTGTTAACATGGATTTATCCGCAGATAGTGTGAAGTCATTAGTTATAGAGTAATGTTTTCATACTAAAATATTGTGAACAAATGATGCCACTTGGAATTTATAGTGTCTCGTCCCTGCCACAAGTTTAAACTGTCTTTATAATATGGTGTAAAAGTTTAATAAAACGATATTTGGGGGGAAATGTCACTATATGAGATTATATCAACAATTACTAAATAACATACAGACCTACAAATAAACACTGTTCTACTTTTGTAATACAAAACGTAAATAAACTATTTATGAAAACATTGTGCTTCTGTAAAGAGCTTTAGACAGATAAAGAAAATTAAATGCTGTGTTCGCTGATCTGAAGCACAAAACAATAACACATGGCAAGTAAGGAGGAACTAAACTAAATCAGTGTGGCTTAAAAACAATGAACACTTTTCTCCAGGCCTGAAAGGGAGAGTCTCATAAAAACAACAACAACCAAAGGTTGTATAGTATCACATCAGAGTAACAATTGATTTTTTTTAACCTTTCCTTCGCCTGTACTGATAAGCACGTCGACAGCATACACCTCATGGACCTCGAACTCCACCTTCTCATGGTCCTTCCTGTACGGAAACACACAAATGGTCTCCACTTTTTAATCTTTTAAGTCACAGAATGAAAGATACATACAGTTATTTTTTTTCTGAATCCCAGACTATATTGTATTTGGAACGCCTTTGCTGACAACGATATGGGATAGAAGATTTTTTAGATTTGGGTTATGATGGAATATTTTTGTCAGGTCAGTTATTTCTGATTAAACTTGTATTCCACTGGGAAACAATGAGCCCAGTGCATTAACACACCCAAGACAGAAAATACTAATGTAGCTCAACACTATAGTCTGTAAAGATGCCCAATCAATCAATAGCACCCTATTATATATGAATGAGAAATAGACATCAGAACCACAAGCAATGTGAGTTTTGAGTGATTTAACCCTCTAAATTGGAGTGACTTGTCGAAAGTGTAAAACCCATGTGTGTTTCTTACTTCTGCTGGTCAGTAGGGTTTTGGATGATCGTCTTTTCACCATCGATAACGTGTTGTTTTAACTGGTGGGACAGCATGCCTACAAAGAGAAAACAAAAAACATTAAAGCCAATACTGAGAATTCAAACTTGAAATCTAAAATGTGAAGATATGATTTGGATATATTAGCGGTACAGTGAAACTTTGACATACGCTGTCAAAATGCTTGTATGTGAAATCAAATGTTCTCATAAGAAAAGTAAATAGAATTAATTTGTATCAGGCCTCCCAACATATACATACAACTTATACAGAGGCTCAGTCATCGTACGGAGCAGAGAGGGTTAAGGGTCTTGATCATCAGAGATTGTGTGTGACAGACAGATTTAACCTCCCAAACTTAGGGTTGACAGTCCAAAGATCTACCCACAAGTCTATACAGTCTTAAATATATTACTATAATAAACAACCATATTACTATTACTTTTACAGCTGCCTTACTGCCTACTTAGTCACCTAAATAGGATGCTGCCTTTTGAACAAAGCATGTCCTGTCTCCCTTCAGTGTATGAAAAACGTATAGTTACTGACAAAATTTGCAAAAAGGTTTCTATAAACTTGTACACAAACAAAACATCAATAATAATTCATGTACATTTCAAAATAAGCTTATTCCTTGCTCCCAAACACTGCCTGTTACCCAAGTTTGGGAACGTCATTAATGTTAAGTGTTTTGTAAGCTGAAATTTGTTGGTACGTTAAGTTGAACTAAAAAATTCACAACTCAAAATGTTTGTGAGATAAACTATTTGAAAAACGGGTTCATACATGGTCCTTAGGATTCTTATCAAACTGAATAAATAATCCTGGACAGGTTGTCATGTAGGGCTGTCCACAACCAAGGATTTTGTTGGTCGACCAGTGGTCGTCATTTACTTCAACTAATCGACTAGTAGTCGACTAAAAATACCATTTAGACCGGGATACACATTTGTGAAGTTTTACCTTTAATGCTGCTGCAGATCACAAT